>VBSM01003018.1:7150187-7170575 GCA_008086735.1 Cheirogaleus medius
AAGCTCAAGCCCGTTATCCAAAGTGAAGCAACACAAGATATGGAAAAAGGTCTCTACCTCTACTCTCCATCAAGACGATATTTTTATTTCAAAATATATTTCTTTGTCACATATTTATTAGAGCCATAGCTTCACTTTGCATAATAATTCTTTTTTTATTTCAGTATAATATAGGGGTACAAATGTTAAGGTTACATACATTGCTATTGCCTTCCCTCCCACGTCGAGTCAGAGCTTCAAGTGTCTCCATCCCCCCGACAATGCCCAATGCACTTATAATGTGTAAACCCATCCCCACCCCCCCACCTGCCCGACACTTGATGAATTTTTTTATAACATTTTGATGCGATTTTATAACTTTGCCTTTACCTAGCAAAAAGTTTAGAGTTATGCCCTTCCCCTCCACTCTGTTTGCCGCATCCCACAGATGTGGGTCCATCCCACCACACCCCGAATATTTGGTGAACACCACCATCCTTTGAGCACCATACTGATAATCAGTCAGTACCAATGTGACGGTTAGTACATGTGGGACCCATTTTTCTGATCTTGTGTCACTCCAGTTTGGATAATGGGCTTAAGCTCAATCCAGGATAATATAAGCAGTGATAGCTCGCTGTCGTTTCTTAGAATTGAGTAATATTCCAGTGTAAACATATACCAAATTTTAATAATTCACTTATGAATTGATTGGCACTTGGGTTGTTTCCACGTCCTTGCAATAGTGAATTGTGCTGCCATAAACATTCGAGTGCAGATGTCTTTATAATAGAATGTCTTATGCTCTTTTGGGTAGATGCCTAATAATGCTATTGCTGGGTCGAATGGTAATTCCATTTCTAGCTGTTTGAGGTATGTCCAAATTATTTTCCACAAGGATTGCACTAATTTGCAGTCCCACCAGCAGTGTAAGAGTGTTCCTGTCTCTCCGCATTCTTGCCAGCATTTGTTGTTTTAGGATTTCTTGATACAGGCCATTCTCACTGGGTTTAGGTGGTATCCTATTGTGGTTTTGATTTGCATTTCTCTGATGATTAGAGATGTTGAGCATTTTTTTATATTTTGCTGGCCATTATTCTGTCTTCTTTGGAATAGTTTCTGTTCATTTCCGTTGCCCATTTCTTGATAGGTTTGTTTGATTTTTTCTTGTTAAATCTTTCGAGTTCTAGATAGATTCTTGTTATCAGACTCTTATCAGAAGTGTAGAGAGCAAATATTTTCTCCCATTCTGTAGGTTGTCTAGTTGCCCTGATGATAGTTTCTTTGGCTGAGCAGAAGCTTTTTAGTTTGATTAGATCCCATTTGTTTATTTTTGTTGCTGCAGTGATTGATTTGGGGGTCTTCTTCAAAAATGTAATAGCTCTGTGATTTAGGTCAGTTAACTTCACTGAGCTTTACTCGCCTCATCTGTAAAGTGGGCAGAACAAACTCAATCTCCCTGAGTTTTATGAGGATTTACTAATATAATGTTTTACATACACCTAACACTGTGCCTTCCTGGCAGAATATTATTTTTTTCTGTTCATAAGAAGAATAAACTTCCACATATACAAAAAGCAAATAATTTCGACTATATGTTGGTTTCCCACTGTGTCTGAGGATGGTGAGTAGAAGAGGGTGGTGGGATTTTTTTTTCCTTTTTCAACAGCTATATTTATTATTTTAAAATAAATCAATGGGTTATTACCAATCTCGGTATCCTTTAGTTATTTTTCTATTCTCATCTCATCTATTATTAGTTACTTAAAAATTAATTTTAATGACAATCTCTGCAGAGATGAGCATTGCAGTCTATTTTTTTTTTAAATCTTGCTTGCCAGACTGTAGCCTAGAATCTTGTCCTCTACACTCCAGACCCACAAGAAGTGGGCGTTATATTTATTTCAACCAAATTCCTCATAATAGCCCTGGAGACAATATTAAAAATATTTTTTCTGAAGCTTTTCACTTAGTATATTTTTGGGGAAACAAATAGAAAAAGAGAAATAAAAGGGTAACAGAGGAACCAAACTATATGTTGCTTTATTTTTGTAACACATGTGCAAAAATAGTTCAAGAGATTTTTGCACACTAATTTTATCATTTTATTGGTAGAAAATGTTTATTTTTAGAAACTTAATGACTTAAAAATGTCTTCCGTCTAAGATTATCTTGTCATAAGAGTGGAATATGCTGTTTTTAGAGAAAAGAAAGTCAGATCTGACAAGATGTAATGCAATTATACCTAAGATCACATTAGTGTGATAAATTATGTATAAATTAATTAAATTTCAATCATCCAATAACTATTCATACAGATGTATTGTCTACTATACCTATTGTTAGTTGACTTTTCTTAGAATATTCATTATTAAATATTATTATATAAGTGATCTCCAGTTCATTCGAGATTCTAATTTTATCATTTATTTGAGCCTAGTAGTAAGAATGGACTAGCCTGGAAGGGAAGAATGGATAAAGGAGAAACAAATGACATTTTAGCATATTCTTGCATACAATATATAAATTACACATAACTATCAAGTAGGTTTTTGTCCTCAGTCAAATCATTACCTTCTTCAAGTAATTATCTTTTTGTTAACCAAGCATTTTCCTGTCTTTACCATTGGCTGCAAACTCTCAGTTAAGCACATTTGCACTCAGAACTTTCCTGAAAAAAAAAGTAAGTTTAATCCTCAGATTTCCTAGGAAGACACATTGCAGCATGTACCACATAGACATAAACTCTCCAAAATTAAAAAAAAATATAGTACCACTCTCCCTTCCAATCCTCATCCTAATGGTGTGTTAGTTGCACATTGAAAGAGTCAAAATGTACACTGAAAACAAATGAGCATGTTTTACTCTGTCATAGGAATAGAAAATTGCCTTTCCTTTTGTACTTCAAGAACTTTTAGAATTTCAAGAACATATGAAGTTTAGTTAAGATAGCCTGACTGAAAATAATCTGTTCCACTATAAAGTTCAGTTCATTAAACCTTTATTGAATGCGTGTTACACATCAGGCTTTGGATACCAAGACAAAAGAAACTCTATCTCTGTCCTCTGAGATCTCTTAGTTTAGTGATGAAGCAGATGAGACTATGTCATAATAAACAATATTCTGTAATGAATTGAATGGAAATGCCCTTCAACTACTGAATCCTCATCTTTAAACTTCACCAAATTTCTCACTTTATTAAATGTTTTGAAGTACAATAATTGAAGGCAATAATGGTACGCTTCCGTGGCACATATTCAAGGAAATTAAGAAAATCAGAACATTCCCTTCCATCAAATGGCAATGTCAACAACTTGTATGTCCTTCTGGAGATGACACAGTTGAAAACTTTGATATTCCTCCAGAATACAGAGTCAAAATTTACTGTGTGCCAGGCATATTTGGAAAGAACATTAACAGGAAATGTTCTATAAAATAAGAAGTTAAATCATTTGGAAGGGCCAGAAATTGAAATAGTTCACATAAGCAAAAGAAAAAAAAAATGAGAGAAGACAGCAAAACAATAAGGATCTTCTAAAATTTAAAGTTCAAATCATGAAAACTCCATGATTCTTGTGAGAATACTGCACAGGGGTGACATGAAAAGGAAGAAAAGCTCATGTTGTTTTCAAGTATCTAAACATTACAGTCAGCCCTTGGTATCTGTGGGGGGTGCTAAAGTCCCTGATATGAAATAGTATATTATTTGCATATAACCTATGCACATCCTCCCTTATACTTTAAATTATCTCTAGATTACTTACAATTCCCAATACAATGTAAATGCTATATAAATAGTTGATATACTGTATGTTTTTTATTTGTATTTTTCCTATGGTTGTATTGTTATATTTTATTCAGTTTTTTAAAATTTATTTTTATTTCAATAGATTTAGGGGGTACAAGTGTTTTTTGTTACATTGATGAATTGTGTAATGCTGAAGTCAGGGTTTTTAGTGTACCCATCACCAGAGTAGTGCACATTGTACCCGATAGGTAAATATACCTGCCATCCTTCTCCCTTCTTAGTGTTAAATATCTATTATACCACTTATGACCATATACACCACTTAATTAGATCACACTTGTGAGAACATGTGGTGTTTGTTTTTCTGTTCCTGAGATACTTCATTTAGGATAATGACCTCCAGTTTCATCCAAGCTGCTGCAAGAGACATTATTTCATTCCATTATATAGCTGAGTAGTACTCCGTGTGTGTGTGTGTGTATATATATATATATATATATATATACATATATCTCACATTTTATTTATCCACTCATCAATTGATAGGCACTTAGTTTGATTCCATATAGTTTGATATGGAATCCATATAGTTTGATATATCCACTCATCGATTGATAGGCACTTAGTTTGATTCTTTGAGATTTGGGGGGAGGAATATTTTCCTACTGCGGTTGGTTGAACCCACGGATATGTGTATATATGTGTATTCCCTAACACCTATATATGTAGGTGTTAGGAAATTGGCTTCCCAAGTGGAACTGAGAGGCAAATACAATAACAAATATCTCCTCTACTTAGTATATGTGTGTGTGCGTATGTATATATATATATGTATATATATATATATCTCCACCAAAAAACTGCAACTTATTCTGAGGAAATAAGAGCAGCTTGCAATAGTATCCTAAATATAAGTAGGTCCAATTTTACATTATTACTTTTTTTTTTTACCAATATACACAAATGTGCCACAATATTTAAATGGGTCATTTGAAACATATTTCAAGAAAGAGAGAAACCTTTCTAAAATTATTTTGCCAAGGCTGAAACATGAATTTATTTATATTTTGACTGTTTTAGTGGGTCAAAAGAAACTGTAGATTTACTTATTACAGCCATTTAGCCTTGGGACTTCTCCCTCAGCCTGACAGTGATGTCTTTTAATTGTTGCTTATGGATGTCAAGAGACTTTGCACTTTTTTACTGTTTTGCTCTGATCTTTTTTAACATAATATTTAATTTGTGTTTTTTTTCATCCCACCACCAATGAACAATTCTTGTGAGAATGCTGCACTTGATTTTGAGCAAATATTCCATTAGAATGTTAGTAGTCAGGATTTGTCATACTCTCCTCAGTTTCATTGCTTTACTGCATAAACAACCTCCTATCCCACCCCATCATCTGCCCTCTTCCACAAAGGAAGAATGACAGAAGAAAAGCCAAAAAAGCAGCTACTCCAAATAATTTGATGTTCAGCATCTTACACTTAAATCCCCTGTTGCTATTCAATCTACTTGAAGTTAAATTTTTTCTTTAAGCAAATTATTTGGGAAGAAAAAGACATATTTCCCTGCTGTTGCAGCTGTACTATTGACTGATTTTTTGGTTTATTAATCATTCATCTGGATTGGTGCCTGTATATTTTTCACAAGGCTTAATATGGAATATTATTTCTTTGGCCATATTGAGTCTTAGGTCAGAATTTTGTCCTTTTCTGTATCTAAGAAGCTTCTTTGATATTTTCTTGTTCTTGCTCACAACACTTTTAGATTATAAAAAAGACATCATAATAAAACTGTTTATAATATAAAAAACAGACCAAAGCTAGCTTGATTAAGGTTACATTAGCCAATATATTAGGATTTGGTAAAAGACAAAAGTAAACAACAATTAAAAAATCCTGAGTCTTCTGGTTCTCAGTCTGATGCACTACAGTTTTCTTCAATGACTCTATAAGGCAGTTAACTGCAATATAGTCATCATGGATGAACAGAAAAATAGTTTCAGGAAAGAAATTGGAGATCAGAACCAACTGCTACTGCCAGGCTAAAATGCAGTGGTCAGGGCACTGCTGACAAGATCAACAAGTAATCAGAGAGGATCAGATGTTTACTTTTTCTTCCAACCTTGCAACCTCCCTCTTGTGCCCCCATTGGCAAAACCTAACAGGAGAGCTACCTAGCAAAGGAGAAATGTAGTGTGCAGAGTTGTGGGGCCAACATCACAAAACAGTGTATCAAAGTGTTTATTTGGAGCTGAGAGACAACAGCTTACTAACCAGCAGAGCCTACTTACTCTCTCACTACTTAGTCTCCATGGCCATCCTTCCACACAAATTTAACTTCTATACAACAGAACTCTGTGCTTTCTATCCTTCCTCCAAATGAAAATACTTTTCCTTTTCCCACAACACAAAGTCCCAACAATCATGATGTCCATCTGTAGCCGATACTAAATATTCCTTTGACCACTTCCATACGAGTGTCGACTATAGTCGACAGCCACAGATGAACGCGCACAGCTGAGCGTCGACTTTAGCCAACAGCCGTGATATGAAGGTGCACAGCCGAGCGTCGACTTTAGTCCACAGCCAAAAGCTTTTACTTTTACAGCTTTTATCTCTGCAGTTGCAGTGTGTACGTTCAGCTAATAAGTTACTATGAATCTGTGACCTTTTAACAAGTCCTTAGTAGGAGTTATTATAGTTATTTTCCTAAAGCTGCCTGTAAAGTAAAAGAAGCTTTCAGTGCTTACAGCTTTCCTCATCACACAAGAGCAAAACGGATTCGTTGTCAATGCACAGCACAAACTATCGTGTGGACTATGAGTGCCAGCTGTGGGCAAGGTTTCGCGGCTGGTGAACAAGGTACCGAAGTGGTTAATTCCACCTAAACCTTACATAATCTTAAGCTTCAATGGTAAAGTTAACTGCCAGCAAAAATCATTATAAAAAACCAAGATTTAAAAGAGGAGAGAGGGAAAACATTGTGTATGCGTGCACATGCACACTCCCACACTACCATGTGTATATGTAATAGTTACTATATAATGTATTTGTGTGTGTCTATACACACAGCAATCAAGGAAGGAAACAGGCATGGTGCTACAGTCTTTTCTCTTTCATGAAGCTATAAATAGTCCTAACTACCTTCTTCTACAACCCATTCCATGTTTCCTTTGCCCTAAGCCAGTACTCAACTGATAGGTGTTTCCCTGATACAATGATACTCTCAAAGGATCTGAATCCTTAGTCATTCCCTCTCCTTTATTTGAGTTAATTTTCCATTAATCTTATCTGTTGGTTATGAAAGTACTAAGAGGCAGCATGGAAGTACTAAGAAGGCAGTTTCAAGCATAATCTGTTCTACTTATATTGTGTAGCAGCAACCAAAATTACATTTTTGGTAATCAGGATTAACCTTCTGAGATGGCAAAATCCTCAATGGCAGGTGACTTTCATAGGCATATTGTTCCATAATATTATAGTTTATTAAATCACAACTTTTACTGATGCCAACCTTCTAGATCTCTCAGCCTGTTCCAGCCATAGCAGATGACACGAGCACCCTTGCAAGGCAATAGTACTCACTGTGCTGGGGAGCCTGGTGGAAAATGTAGAGAACTCAACGGATTGAATTTGGTTAGATTTTTAAAATTTATTTATTTTATTTTTTCTTTTATTTCATTATATTATGGGGGTACAGATATTGTTAGGGTTACATATATTGCCCCTGCCAACCCTCCCCTCCTCCCCGCCGTGCTAGAGCTTCAAGCATGTCCAACCCACTGGAGGTGTGCGTCACACCCATTATGTAAGTATACACTCCTCCCCTCCTACCCACCTGTCCACCACCCAATAAAAGTTTCTTTTTTTGACATTTTGGTTACATTGTATTTCTTTGCCTCTCCCTAAGAAGGATTAGAGGTATTCCCTTCCCCCCCACAATGCTTGTCATATCCCAAGGATGTGGGTCTCCTCCCTGCTGACTCCCTGGTGAGTACTAGCATCATTTGAGCGCCATAGTTTTAATCAGTCAGAACCAATTTGATGGTGAGTAGACGTGGAGCCCATTTTCCTGGTCTTGTGTTGCCTCACTTTGGATAATAGGCTTAAGCTTAATCCAGGATAGCATACACGGTGCTAATTCACTGTCGTTTCTTAGAATTGAGTAAGATTCCATTGTGAGCATATACCAAATTTTAATTATCCATATCTGAATTGACGGGCACTTGGGTTGTTTCCAACACCTTGCAATAGTCAATTGTGCTGCAATAAACATTCGGCTGCAGATGTCTTTATAATAGAATGACTTATGCTCTTTTGGGTAGATGCCCAACAATGCTATTGCAGGGTTGAATGGTATTTCTATTTATAGCTGTTTGAGGTATCTCCAAATTCTTTTCCACAAAGGTTGCACTAATTTGCAGTCCTACCAGCAGTATAAGAGTGTTCCTGTCTCTCCACATCCTCGCCAGCATTTGTTGTTTTGGGATTTCTTGATACAGGCCATGCTCCCTGGGGTTAGGTGGTATCTCATTGTGGTTTTGATTTGCATTTCTCTAATAATTAGAGATGTTGAGCAATAATAGTTAAATCACCCTGGTACTGGCACAAGAACAGAAGAATTGATATCTGGAATATATCTGAGATACCAGAGATGAAACCTTCAGTATATGGTAACCTAATCTTTGATAAAGCAGACAAAAATATACAATGGGGAAGAGAATCCCTCTTCAATAAATAGTGCTGGGAAAACTGGTTAGCTACATGCAGAAGATTGAACCAAGATTCCTACCTCTCACCTCTCACAAAGATTCACGAGTTGATTTTTATGTATTAATATAATTCTACCTAACCCTCACAACAACCCTATGGAAAAATACATTTTATTATCTGCGTTTACAGATGAGGCATTGAGATGCAGAGAGAGTAAGGTGACTTGCTCAAGGCCACATGGAGGATATGTGATCCTAGTTGCTGGCTTATTTTTCTTAATAATGGTTAGGTCTTGTTTCTAACATCTTGTAAGGGTTCCTTGTAAGAATTAGCTGAATACAACAGTGATGTAAGTCAATAGGAGGTGCTAGTGCCACAAATACAAATAGGCTTCATTAATGAAAATGTTGTGCTTGTAATAAAGAATGATCATTTTGTTCTTCTTCTTGTTGGACATAGCATATATGGGGTCATGTATTCATTTCCAGATACCATATTTCAAGGGGGATATTAAAACTAGAAAGTATTCAGGAGGAAACTTATGTTCTGAAACCATGTCAGATGAGAAACCACTGAAGGAACTGATGGTATTTCACCTGTCAAAGTGGAAGCTTAACTGTCCTTACACATTTAAAAGGATATCTTTTAGCAAAGAGTTGAAACTTCTATACATTTACAGATGGTAGAACTATGAACAGTACATGCATGATAGAGGGAAGAATATTTAAACTTACTTTAAGGCAGAATCTTATTAGAATTGTGCAAAAGTGGAATACACTACTGCAGCATGGTGGACATTGCTTGCTTCTTGCAAGATCCAATTAGCTGAGAAATTACTTTAGAGAATACTGAAGAGATTCAGTACTGAATTAGACACTTCCAATGAAATGCATTCCTATATGAAAACTAGCTAGCACATATGCATTCAACACGTCACTGTTCATGACCACTATTTTTGAAAAGCAGATTCTATACCTTCTCAGTTTCTGAACATTTCCTTACGTGAAATGTAAGGAAAACATAACCACTTCCCATGGCCTCTTTTTGTTGCACCTCTAGGTATGTGCATCCCTCTTGCTCCCTTTGCAGGGGAGCCTTATCTAGTCCCATCTGTACCTATGGAACCATACCCACTATTCTTCCACATCAATTTGTAGACTTCTCTTGAGACTATTGTCTTATCCATCTTTATATTTACCTCCTTCTACCCCCACTCAGTAGCGTATAGGTTATATATATCCCAGTAATAGGCACAATCTAAGTACTTAATACATGTCGATTAAATTGAATGGAATGGGATTATGGGGAGTTGGGTTAAGACGTTAAAGATAATATGTGGTTCATCCTCTGTGGTAACTGATCATAAGGCCTTAGAGTTGGAGCCTCATTTGGGGTGAGTAGCTGTTAGATATTTGGTTACTTTTCTTTAGAAAATCTGTCTCAAGGTATGTACATAAAAACTCAGTAAAATAATTGAAAATAAAAGGAAACAGGTTGGAGCTAGTTTAGGCCCCATGTAAACTCCTCACACATATAAGCAAGGGCTTATTTCTCTTCACTTTAATTTGTTTGCCAATGCTGACTTTCCAGGAGTTTGTCTCTTGTTTCTTCTGCCAATCTGTGAATAATTACAGCTTTCCAGGACCCACCCCAAATGAAGGTACGTCACAAAGTAGGTTTAAGCATTGTTTCTTAAATAACTTCTACCAGTTATCAGTGAATAATGGTGATAATGGTAAATGCATCTGAATTTTAAATAATTGATGATGTCCCTCAAAATAATTCCCATTGTAATTCTATGCAAATTACTTAGAAGGTTTCTGTTGGTAAATTCTATGTATTTTTATCATCTTTTCTTTATAGTAATTTTTAATCAGCCAACATTATACAATCTTGAATGCAATTAAAAATATCATAGATAGTGGTTTAGGGAATCTTTATGTTTCAGCATTTCTTTTAGTATTTTTTGATTTACAGCTTTTTGTTTTGTCTCAGTGCTTTTATTGTATCATCTATTTTAAGATTATGATAGTCATCAAGGCAAAACCAGTTGGGAAGATTTCCAAATATTATAGGTAGGATAGAAAAGTCAAGATTATGTCTTACTATTGTATATTCATTTGTATTTACCTTTTTATTTAGACATTTTAAAATTACAACTTAATTCAGGAAAGGATTTTTATAGGAATCACTTCTATCATGAAACAGAAAATATTCTTTTTCTTATAGTTCCAACAGATACCAATTCACTCTTACTTTCTGCTTGTATTTTCCCCTTCTCTAGGCTCTTATACACTAAATGCTTTTGGTTATCTCAGCCCACCCCCAGTGTCACACAATTTCTGCAGTGTTTTCCCAAATTGCTTAGAAAAGAACAACATTTTACCTCTTCTAGACCCATTTGGTCCTAGAACTTCTCCCATTTTGCAGTCTACCTAATCGTGTGCAGTACTTTGATCAAAGGCTGTTGGGTGTTATTTTCTGTGTTCCGTTTACCCTGTACATGTCTTGGTTTTATGCTTTGTTCTCCTTATTGTGTTCTTAATTCTTTTTCACTGTCTGATATAGGTTGCTAAGTTCTAAGAAGCAATCTATGTGATTCATTTTGTGTAAGATCATACAAAATTAGACTCCAAATAATTTTAAATGATGAATACACCCTTTTAAAAGGAAAACAGTAGCTACATATTTTTCAATTTAATATCTATTGGTGGATAGAAGAGGTTTGCTTCATCATGCATTAATGGATTTGCCTGAATTAGTATTTGTCCTAATGTTATGACTTGTTACTATGTGTTCTCTTTCCTTTTTTAAATGGACTATTTTTTAGAGCAGTTTTAGGTTCACAGGAAAACTAAGCAGAAGGTACAGAGATTTCCTATATATCCCTTGTCCCTACACATGTGCAACTTGCCTCACTATCTAAATCCCTCACCGGAGTGTGCAGAGTCCATAGTTTATGTTAGGATTCACGCTTGGTGTTATACATTCTATGGGTTTGGACAAATGTATATTATATGTCTTCAGCATTACAGTATCCTATAGAGTAGATTCACTGCCCTAAAAATCTTCTACTCTTCGCCACTATGCATTTTCAAAAAAAAAAAAAAGGAAGAAAGAAAAAAGAAAAGAAAAGGAAGTCTTCATATATTTCTTGCATTGTTTATCCTATCTCAGTCTTAATATTAGGAAGCTTGCACTTTTACTTGTATAGATATTGTAGAATGCTATAATGTTCTTAAAACCTACGTTACAGTTTCATGTAGAAAAAAATAAGATTCTGGCCCAAAGGAATATATAATATCATTATATATTCATATATATAAATTGGGAATAGACATGTTAGGTTTGCAGTTTGAATAATTATGTCCAGATGTTAGGTAAAACTATGTTCAAGGTATACTCCAATATGTACATTAATGTCATGACCACTCATGCTGATAGTATCTGGTGCAGGTGAACATGTATTTTCAGTGAGTAGTATCACACAGTTGTGCACTTAGAAAAGAGTGCACCACATAACTTTTAAATGTCCATAGATGGTTAAAATAAACCTTACACCTCAATTTCAGGGTGTTGTAATAACCCATGCCAAGAAGGAAAACAAAGTTTATAAAAAGTTCCCTTTCATGTGTTCTGTTTGAAATCTGCTGGCACCTTCAGTTTTGACTAACTATTTAAATACAGCTTCCTCCATCACAGCTGGTTGCCTGTGGATGAGAAATATTTAAATATGCTGCTAAATTTTCTAAATGGAATTTTTAGAAATTCCACTTTATGCATCTGCATATGCAATTTCAGCTAAGTCATGATATAGCATAGTAGTAATATATTTCTTACTTTGCTAATTACTTTATTAGCTAATTAGTATTAAAACAGATTGTCAGGATATCTAATATGATTTCTCAACTGCTGCTTAGTGTTAAAGAGTAAAACTGCTAGCACTGGTGATTCACTGAGATATTTAAAAATATTCTTGTCATACCAATTTTAATTATAAATTAGTTGAAGGTACATTCTTATACTCCTACAGTATGGTGGGGGCATGAGGCCCCCATAAGCTTTGTGAGAATGAATGATTATAATATTTTACCTCTCTGGAAAGTCACCTGTGATAAATTTGATGAGCCTAAGACAGCTAGGGGATTTTCACCCATATCAGTATGTCAGATAGTGTAAATTCAAAATGCCATTTTTTTGTGTGTATTTTTTGTTTTATTTTTCATCTTTGTATGTCTCCTACTCTACTAGCATAGTTCATTGAACATAACAGGTAGTCAACTGAAGTCTGCTTAATGAGGAAGTGGGCCTTTAAATTCCAAGATTTGTCCAGACCAGGGGTAGGGTACCTAGAGAGTAAGTGCTTACATTTTTCTCTATCTCCTTGTGAAACATGACCTTTTGAGTGGCTTGAACACATTTCTACACAAGCAAAAAACCAAGTCAACTGTGTAAGAAGCATGGACCTTGTCTTTATAAAAGCTACATTAAGCTAGAGTGATGAAATATATAGAACATTTAAAAAAAAACGTAGAGTCACTTAGAGAACAGACTCATACATGTATATTCATGCTGCTGTAAGTTGTATATATGTATATATTTTAATAAAAATACTCTTGTTGGAAACCTTTAGTGTATAGCTTCAAGAAACAAATACTCAAAATGTTCAATATCAGCTTCATTTTTGACCTTCACATACTAAATCCCTCAATCATCTTTCAGCTACGTGCATATCCTAGCGTCTTTTTCCTTCAAAGCTATCATTTAACCCTTGGTATAGTGGGAAAGGAATTAATTCTGTGGTCATGTAGAATTGAGTTTTAATTTTGGCCCTTCCTTCTATTAATATTAGCTCTGTGACTTTAGACACATAACACATAACTTCTTTGGGGATCAAGATCTTCATGTATGAAATGGGATAATAATACCCTCTATATCACTGGCTTATTGTGATAATTAAATGAAATTATATGTCCAGAGCACTTACCACATTATGGTTTTCAATGCATGCTACTTTTCTGTTTACTACAACATGTCTACATGTGTGTCTGGAAGAATTTCATAGTCAAGCCCATGAATCTTTATCTTAGTAGCATTTTTGTTTCCCAAAATCACTCTAAAATCTATTTATATTCTTAACCACCTAATGCAGCTCTGCTATTCAGAATCTATTTATTGTTAATTAGTACACTATTTGTCAATTTGTGATCTTGTCATATAATAGTAGGCATTATCACAATTTATTTACATTTGTAAATACATTATCACATTCAAATTGTGGATTTATTTTATTAAACTACTTTAACATAACAGAAGAAAAAAGGAACGATCAACTAAGGTAAGTTTTTAGATAATATGGACTAAGGTGTTATTTCCACTACTCATGGGTTGGTTTCATAAGCCACAACAAATTGAACTTTCTGAATCTTTTGATCATATTTGGAAGTCATTACATTGTCCCCTGTAGTGAATGCATCTTCTTAGTTAACTTCATGTCATTTGCTATTGAAGACAGCAGAATGAGACTCACTTGGACTTTGGATCCTGCTGCAAGCAAATGTAGCACTCTCAGGGAGGGAAAGTGTCTGGTGTCCTGGCCTAAATCCGATGAAGGAAACTTCAGCAGGTTAGCAGTTGGTTAGTTAGTGAAAAGTTAGTGATTGGCTAAGAGCATGGAAAAAGCTAAGCCAAGCCAAAGGAGAAAGAACAGCTGGCTAACAAGAATAAAAGGCACCAATAAAAATTAAAATGGGACAGTGAGTCTAGGGTATAAGTTACTGCAGGGGAATTCCATGGCTAAAAATGAGTGATTCAGTAAGTTGCTATAACAGACCCATGATGGTATGTATGATGAGTTGTAGAGAACCTTTTAAAATTAAAGGTGGATCTGCTCTGATCAATATGAAAAAGAGGTGAAGAATAAATGCTTGTATGTAAGGGAAGTTGAATCATTGCATAATGTAACCAGCTTTCTTTGCTATTATAGAATGAACTAATAGAGTAAGAAAATACTGCTACACATCAAAACCTAGATTTTAAAGGTTAAATTGCTCTGAGCTCATTGCAGAAACAGAAAAAAGTCCTAAAATTTGTATGGAATCTCAAGGGACCCTGAATTGCCAAAATAATCATGAAAAAGTAGAATGAAGTTGGAGACCTCATAATTCCTGATTTCAAAACATATTACGAAGCTACAGTGATCAAAACAGAGTGAAACTGGCACAAAGATAGACATACAGACCAATAGAACAGAGGAGAGAGCTCCCAAATAAATCCTCATTTATATGGTCAAATAATCTTTAACCAGGATGCTAAGACCACACAGTGAGGAAAAGGCAGTCATTTTGAAAAATGGTGCTGGGAAAGCTGAATAGCCACATGTAAGAAAAAAATAAATAAAAAACGATGTTAGACTCTCAACTTTATTCCTTACATGAAATTAACTAAAAAAATAATTAAAGTCCTAAATATAAGACATAAAACTACAACACTCCTAGAAGCAAACATAGGATAAGAGCTTCATGACATTAGATTTGGCAATATGTTTCTGGATATGACACCAAAAGTACAGATAAATGAAACAAAAATATCCTAATGGGACAAACACCAAACCTAAAATCTTCTGTACATTAAAGTAAACTATCAACAGAGTGAAGAGGCAACCTACAGAATGAGAGAAAATAATTTCAGATCATATATCTGATAAGGAGTGAATATGCAGACTACATAAAAAACTCCTATAGCTCAACAACAAAAAAGGTAACCTGATTAAAAATAGGTAAAGGACCTGAATAAACATCTCTCCAAAAAAGATACAGAAATGGCCACCAAGCATATTAAAGGATGCTTAACATTGCTAATCATTACAGAAATGCAAATCAAAATGACAATGAGATATCACATCACACCCATTAGGATGACAACTATAAAACAAACAGAAACAGAAAATGATGAGTGCTGACGAGGATGTGGAGAAATTGGAACACTTGTGCATTGCTGGTGGGGATGTAAAATGGTACAGCCACTGCAGAAGACAGTGTGAAGATTCCTCAAAAAAATTAAAAATAGAATTACCATATGATCTGGCAATCTCACTTCTGGATATATACCCAAAAGAACTGAAAGAAGGATCTTGCAGAGATATTTGTGCATCCATATTCGTTGCAGCATTGTTCACAATAGCAAGAGGTGGAAGCAACACAAATGTCCTTTGACAGATAAATGGATAAAGAAAATGTGGTATATACATGTCCGGAGCCATGAGCAACGTGGCTGCCGGGGCGTGCTCAGGAATGCCCGACCCTTACCATAAAATAGATGCCTGGCCTTGGGAAACAGAAAGTTTTAGCTTTTGGTTTCCCTGAATCTACGCGTGTAGAAGGTTGGGGACTTTCCTCTCCTTATATGGTCATCCTCCTAAGCTCCCTCCCCACTCCCCCTCTCTCCAGTATATATACCTACCTCGAATACCGGGGACCCAGTGAGGACACAGACACGAGGCACCAAGCTCAAGGAGACTGAGCAGACAGATTATAGTGCCTTCGACCACCGCAGGAGCCTGCTGCGCTGGAGGAAAAGGTAAGGGCATCCGAAAATGGGGCAAGAACTTAGCACCAGTTGTATGTTAGTCAACTCAAAGAAGCTTTAAAGACAAGAGGAGTAAAGGTAAAAAAGAGAGATTTGTTCAGGTTTTTTGACTTTGTAAAAGATCTCTGTCCTTGGTTTCCCCAGGAAGGAACCATCGACAAAAAACGATGGGCTAGGGTTGGGGACGCGCTTCAGGATTTCTATAAAACTTTTGGACTGGAGAAGGTCCTTGTTACTGCTTTCTCCTATTGGATTCTAATTAAGGACTTAATAGATAGCCAGCAAGCGCACCTGCATGTAATGGCCTCTGTGGCCCAGACAGAAGAAATATTGCAAGCGCATTCCAGGGCACCTTCAGAGGTCAGTATCAAAATAGAAAGTGAGGAATGAGTGTGAAGTGGAGACCCAAGGTGCCGCTGCCGCACCCGCTCAGACTGATAACCCCAAAAGGGCCAAGCCCAAGTTATATCCCTCACTTAGACCATTTAATAATTCAAAATCAGACCCAGATCCTGCCGAGGTGGACTGGGATGAGCTGGAGGAGGAAGTCGCCCATAATCCTGAATGGCCCCCTCCATATAATCATACCTCAGCACCTCTTGCTAAGGCTGCTGTAAACCCTATGAAGAAGGACCTGCGGCAAAGAATTGCCCTGCTTGAGGAACAGGTTAAACTAGAAGAGCAGCACCAAGCCTTAATTGCCTGGCTTCAAAGGCTTCGCACTGGTAATGGAAATGCTAATGAAGCCAGACCAACCAGAGGGGACAAGTATCCTCCCCAGCGACCAGGTCATCACATTCCCTTGGAACGACCCCCTAAAAACGTTGATGTTTTTCCTGTCACAGAGACTACCGACTCACGGGGACAGGTTTGGAGGCATCACGCAGGATTCGAGTTCACCTTTGTTAAGGAACTTAAGACAGCCATTTCCCAATACGGACCCACGGCCCCCTATACAATGGCCATAGTGGAGTCCTCGGCAGAGAATTGGCTCACCCCTGACGATTGGAATAACATAGTGAGGGCAGTATTGAGCGGTGGTGATCACTTAATTTGGAAGTCCGAGTTTTTTGAGAATTGCAGGGAAACAGCCAAACATAACTACCAAGCAGGCAACGGTTGGGATTTTGACATGCTTACCAGTCAGGGCCGGTATTCTGATAAAGACCTACAAATGCAATATGAGCCAGGTGTTTTTGCTCAGATACGGGTCGCCGCCTCTAAAGTTTGGAGAAAACTACTCCTTAAAGGGGCCTCGCTTACCGGGGTTAAGCAGGGACCCGATGAGCCGTTTGCTGAGTTCATGCACAGGCTTATGACCATGGCAGGCCGCATATTCGGCAGCCCTGATGCAGGGACGGAGTATGTTAAACAACTCGCATATGAAAATGCTAATGCTGCATGCTAGGCTGCTATCCGTCCATACCGAAAAAAGACAGACTTGTCAGGGTACATCCGCCTGTGCTCTGATATCAGTCCCTCGTATCAGCAAGGCTTAGCCATGGCCGCTGCCTTTAGCGGGCAGACGGTGAGAGACTTCTTACGAAGCAAAAAGGCGGCTAATAGGACTTGTTTCAAATGTGGCAAAACTGGGCATTTCGCTAAAGAATGCAAGGGTGCACAGCTGCCTCAAAATAAAGATTCCCATCCAGGTATAGGTCTGTGCCCCCGGTGCAAACAAGGCAGCACTCAGAAGAACATTGACGGAAATCCCCTTTTTCCCCAGTCGGGAAACGGGGGGAGGGGCCAGCCCCAGGCCCCGAAACAAGTTTATGGGGCCATCAACTTTGTTCTGGCGAGCAACAATCCGTTTCAAAACTTGTCTGAGCCAGCACAGGTAGTGCAGGATTGGACCTCTGTGCCGCCACCTACACAGTTATAACTCCTGAAATGGGACCGCAGGCTATAGGCACGGGAGTATATGGACCCCTGCCTCAAGATACTTTTGGGCTACTTCTGGGAAGGAGAAATGTTACCATGAAAGGACTACAAGTATATCCAGGTGTAATAGATAATGACTATACTGAAGAAATTAAAATTATGGTAAAGGCAACCGCGGGCATCTTTACTATATCACAAGGTGACCGAATAGCTCAGCTGCTTATTCTGCCTGTGCTTAAGACAGACAATCCTAGTTTTCCAGTTAACCGATGTTCCGGGGGCTTTGGCTCCTCAGATGCCTACTGGGTGCAGGCCATCTCTGCTCAAAAGCCTACACTCTCTCTCTGGCTTGATGATAAAAAATTCACTGGTTTAATTGACACTGGTGCCAATGTCACCATAATTAAAGAGACGGACTGGCCTTCACAATGGCCCACCACAGACACCTTAACCAATCTAAAGGGCATAGGACAAAGCCAAAACCCCAGGCAGAGTTCTAAATATCTTACCTGGAGGGTTAGTAAAGGTAACTCAGGTATTATCAAACACTTCATTGTCCCTAACCTTCCCGTTAATCTATGGGGGAGAGATTTGCTTGCACAAATTGGCATTATTATGTGTAGCCCTAGAGATAGTGTCACCGCACAGATGCTGGCCCAAGGATTCAGCCCTGGAAAGGGCCTTGGAAAACATGAAAATGGCATCTTGCATCCTATCCAGCCTGCCGGACAGACAGACAGGAGAGGCCTAGGAAATTTTTAATGGTGGCCATTGACATGCCTGCACCCCAGCGCTGTGCTGACCCCATTACCTAGAAAAGTGACGAGCCAGTCTGGGTTGATCAATGGCCCCTTACCTTAAAAAAACTGACTGCTGCTCACGAGTTAGTGCAGGAACAGATAGAGGCTGGCCATATTGTAGATAGCACCTCCCCTTGGAATACTCCCATATTTGTTATCAAAAAGAAATCCGGTAAATGGAGACTCTTGCAAGACCTTAGAGCAGTCAATGCCACCATGGTGCTCATGGGGGCCCTTCAACCTGGGCTTCCCACTCCAGTAGCTAGTCCAAAAAATTATTTCAAGATAGTTATAGACTTAAAAGATTGTTTTTTCACTATCCCTTTACACCCCAATGATCAAAAAAGATTTGCCTTTAGCGTTCCATCCATTAAATTTAAAGAACCCATGAAGAGATACCAGTGGAGGTTCTTACCTCAGGGAATGGCCAATAGCCCTATTTTATGTCAGCGGTTTGTTGCCTCCGCCATTCAGTCCATACGATTGGCGTGGCCCCAAATGTACGTAATACATTATATGGATGACATCCTAATCGCTGGGCAGTCAGGTTCTTCTATACTCTCCTGCTTTGCTCAATTAAAAGCAGCCTTGGAACATGCAGGGTTACAAATTGCCCCTGACAAGGTCCAGTTGCATGACCCATATACTTATTTGGGATTCCAGATCGATGGTCAAAGAATTACTACTCAAAAGGCAACCATCCGCCGTGACCAATTAAAAACCCTTAATGATTTCCAAAAACTTCTCAGAGATATAAACTGGCTGCGGCCTTATTTAAAAATTACTATGGGAGAGCTAAAACCATTGTTCGATATCCTAAGAGGAGAGGCCAACCCACGCTCTCCCCGTAACTTAACCCCAGAAGCCTTAAAGGCGCTTCACGGAGTTGAAAAGGCTATCGCAGATCAATTTGTTACTCACCTAGACTACTCCAGACCATTTGTGTTCTCAGAAATAATCCAACCATATTCCAAGTCCCAAGTCCAGTGACTGCTACAAAGCACCGATGCATGGCCCATAGCCTGCGCCTCGTATCTTGGAGAAATAGATAATCATTATCCTGCTGACAAGCTTATACAGTTTTGCAGGCTACACGCTTTCACCTCCCCCCATATTGTGCAACAGGAACCTCTTGCGGAAGCCCTACTAGTTTTTACAGATGGATCCTCCTCTGGTGTAGCTGCCTACACCTTTGCTGGCACCACTGTAAAATTCCTCACTTCGCAGTCATCGGCTCAGTTAGTGGAGCTACAGGCTATCATTGCAGCTTTATCAGCCTTCCCTAGTACACCTTTAAACATATACACTGACAGCGCTTACCTAGCGCACTCTATTTCTCTGCTAGAGACGGCCGCCCAGGTTAAACACATTTCTCACATGGACAATCTCTTTCAACAGTGCCAACGTCTTATTCGAAATAGGCTTGTTCTCTTTTTTCTAGGTCACTTGAGAGCCCATTCTGGCCTCCCAGGGCCGCTGTCAGAAGGTAATGATAGGGTTGATTCAACAACTAAGGTTGTTGCCTTTACCTCATCAGACAATGTACAAAGGGCAAAATTAGCACATTCCCTGCATCATCTTAAGGCTCGCTCCCTGCATCTTGCATACCGCATCACTAGAGATCAAGCCAGACAGATTGTAACTCAGTGCCCTACCTGCATCACTCATGCACCA
>VBSM01003018.1:7170675-7182582 GCA_008086735.1 Cheirogaleus medius
CATTTCTCGTGTCTTTTCCTTCCCCAGGTCCCACTCCCCCATTCGCAGACCCCATCAATATCTTGTCCCGTGGGCGGGACATATACATATAATGGAATATTATTGCATATTTAAAAAGAAGAAATTCTGTCACATGCTAATACATTGATAAAACTTGAGGACATTATGTTAAGTGAAGTAAACCATTCACAGAAAGACAAATACTATATGACTCCACTCATATGAGATATCTAGAATAGCCAAAATCATGGAAACAGAAAGTAGATGGTGATTATCAGGGGCTAGGGAGAGGGGGAAATGAGGAGTCATTGTTCAATAGTTTAGAGTTTCAGTTTTATAAAATGAAAAATTCTAGAGATGTGTTATATATTTTTGCTTTAATTCAAAATAATAAAAAATAAAACAAGGAACTTCAAAAAAATTGTTCTGAGTTTCTGTGGTCACATTTGTGGCCAGAGAAAACAAATCAATCCTCTTAAAACCTTAAGAAGTAGTCCTTGGCCATGTGACGTATCTGTGCATCAGGTGGCTTAACAGTGGCCAAAGGTTGCACAACCAATTGACTGTGAGCTGGAAGCCAAATCTTCTGACTTTTAACCCAAAGCCTCTGCTAGCATGGCATCTGACATATAGGGACTACTGCACTAAAAACCTTGAAAGAAATGCATACCTTCCACATTGCCTCTCTTTGTTAGCTGAAGAAAAAAAAAAAAAAGAAATATATATCTTATATTTCTAGGTATATACCAGAGCAAGAAATTCTACATATAAACAGTTTGACTATTGCTTAGTAAAATGTATATGACATAACAGCAGTAAAATATTTTAAAATACAAAACAATTCTGGAAAGAGATTAAAAAAACTAAAATAGAATATTGCCATTAAATGTCTCCATTTGATACAGCTTCTATTGAGTGTCTATTATTGAATATGTCAGATTTCCCACTGTGGTGGCCTTGCCCCAAAATATATGCTTACTACGGATTTAGAAATAAATTCAAAGTGATAATTTGGAACCTTTGGTCTCCCCAAAAATATTTTTGAAATCTATTATGTTATATATTTCTTTCAGCCACCAGGTGGCATGTGCTTTGCTGCTAAAACACACAATGAAAATGTATAAAAAACCTAATGAGGAGATGTGCACCGTCTGGGGGGGATGGTCACACTTGAAGCTCAGACTTGTGCGGGGGGAGAAGGGTATCATTTGAAACCTTAAAATTTGTACCCCCATAATATGCTGAAATTAAAAAAAATGTATCCTAAAGAGATAAATTATATCTAATTTTACATATCTAACAAAAATAATGATAGTGGATTTTTGTCATGAATTCAATCAATGAAAAGCTACATAATAATAGATTTGATAGTTATGAATATGTCACTTAAAGTTAGGAGCTTTAGAGTACACATTTATCTTATCAAAGAGCTCATTAATAAAATTTATAATTGATTTAAAATAGTTGACTATAATTATTTAAATTTATACTTTCTTAACTTAAGACATTAATTTCATTAATGAGCTGGTCTTTTTAAATGGAAGTATAAAATATACATGCTCAATTTGATTATAATTTATAACCCAAGTTATCAATGGTAAGTCCACACAAAATTAACTAATTATCAGAATAAAGGCAAAAATAGGCATTACTTTAAGTAAATTCTCAAATATTAAGACAAATTAGAAAATAATTATTCATTTACCAGAAAATATTCTACAAACGTATTCACTGCAGTATTGTTTAAAAGAATGAATTTTCTTAGAGTGTTTACTTTTTTTTCATCTAGCTTACCACAAAAAAGGGGAAAAAGGCCAACCAGGTGCTTATGAAGTTATGCCAGCCCTCTGGGGCTGAGGAAGCCTTTGAAAATGTGGCAAGATAGTGTTAACCATCTTCTCCTTCAATCAATAATTTACCTTTCTTTCTATCTCCAACCTCAAATCCAAATAGCTAAGCATTTTTTCTCACTATTCACTAGAGTCATGCAGAAAGCAAGGAATATGGAGTTTTGTTAGCCTCAGTTTTCAAAAAATTATACTTGTAAGAAATGATTACAGATGTGCCAGTCAACATGTAAAGACTTATTACAATGAAGTCTGAAGAGTACCTGGATAGACAATAACTCAAGATGCTACTGAAGCATGCAGAGGAACAAGGAAAGCTATACAACACACCCAGACAGAAACAAGCCCTACCTAGGTAGGCTTTTATTGTCTATAATTGGTGATATGTGTGTGTGTGTCCATGTGTATGTGAGGTAATTCACATGTTTTTCCCAAGTCTGGTGCCAGATTCTTGGATGCAACCAGTAGCATCTTCTCAACCCAGATATCTATTAATAAAACAATACTTTGAGGGGTTCCTGAACTTGGAGCTTCATGCTAGTGACAAGAAGGTCTGTTGAGAATGATTTTGCCCACATTGTGGAATGAGAATCTCATGTACCTTATTCTACATAATTATCCATAATCAAGTCTGCAAGGGTGACAGAGGGCTTTGATATCAGTCTCTAGCATGGTGAGAGGAATAGTTCTCATCTTTTCTGAATTAATTCTTCTGTCCCGTGAGGTATGGTTTGCATTGGAATATCTGCATTTTATTTAGGCTGCCTTAATTACTGATCTTGGAACATTCTTAACCTTTGCTTACCAACTCTCAGGATGACTACATAATGCCATGATTCTCCATGTCTCTAACCTACACCAACAGGGTTGGTGTCCATTTTCTCTGAAAGCTGCAATCATAGAAATGGTTATTTAACATTTTTTGAGCATGTATTTTGTGTGAGAATCTCTGCTATGCATATACATGCATTAATTATTTTGATACTTATCATAAGCTACTGTGTGGTTCTCTTATATAAGGAATTTCCTTTAACTTCAATTGAAACTAAATATTTATTCTTGGTTTTGTTCCATCATGACATTTCATAGTTAATACCATAATACACTCCCACAAGCAAGCAGAGTTCAGGACTTGACTGCATACTCACTTCACACCCAATACCATGTGGATGATACCAGGATTAGTCATTCCTGGAGGTGTCAGAATGTTTCATAAAGAAAGTCATACTTGAAGTCTGACTTAAATGGTGATTAGCAATTGGGTGTGAAGGGTGAGGATGAGAATAGCCCAGCAGAGGGAGCAATATATATATAATGAAATATTCCTAGATCAAAAATGGTTAGCATATTTTAGGGATGGCAAAAGTTTGGTCCATCACATGTAGTATAAGGGATTTTGTTGCAGAATCATGCATTTGAAGCATCCTAACTCTGAGGCTGATCTACTAAAGCAAGCCACTTAGCCAATGAGTGAGCCTTGGTTGTTGCCCAGACTCTCTATTTAGCCTCCTGGTTCCCTACTCACTGTTACTCATACAGTAACTCTCAAAAAGTGATGAAAATGAAGTTTCCCTGTGAAGAAAAGGCTCTAAAATAAAACCAAAAGCTAAAGCTGGTGATAGAAATGAGGAGTTTAATAAAGTCATGTTTCTTAGACTGACAATAGAAATTTTGAGGAAAATAAATGATGGTATGTGGAATTTGGTGGCAACGTGAACTTATGCCATGAACAGCTCTATTAAATTCTCAGTGTGGGAATAAGAAAAAGCAATTCATGAAACTGTTCATCAAGCACCCCTGTGACAATGCAGAGAAATTTGAAGAAATGGTATTTAATTTTTGATTATATGTTTTAGTTATTCTTTATTGCATTTTAAGAAGGAAATTGTTTGCTATAATGGCTTGCAAGATGGAATATTTTAAGTCTTAGACCTGAGTCCTGAAAAATGTAAATGGTCTACTTTAATTCAATTTTGTGTCCTATTATACCTCACAAAATATTAACTTAAATTTATTTTCCAATCCTTTACATCATCCTCTGATATATTATTTATGATAGTTGCTTAGTATTATGGTTTATCAATATAATACTTGCAGTATACTGAATAATCCTTTGGCTAAACATATAAATATTTTTATAGATTTTTTGCCATAATAAAGAAGGTAACCACAGACATTTTAATAAGACAAGCTTTTATAACTTTATTGTTTTGATTAGTCACTTGGTAAATTTCCATGTGTCGAATAGTTGGGCCAAAGGGCATGATTATTTTATCTGTCTTGATATGCATCACCAAATTATTCACTGAAAATATTGTGTTATTCATACAAAGGAATTCTTTTTCTCATAATTTCTCCAGCATTGTGACTACTTACTTTATTCATTTTTACTTCTTTAGTATACAAAACTTTGCATCTCATTTTTGTTAAATATGGCATTTCCTTAACTCCTTAACCACGCTGAAGTTATTTTTTATGTACATTTACTATTTGCATTTCTTGTTAGAACTGATACTTCAAGTCAATTGATAATTTATTGCTGAGGAAGTTGATGTCATTGCCTACATTTCTTCATTAATGTGGTTCTCATCTAGGTAGTTAAAACAATTGTCCATTATATTTTGCATTCTTTGAGATGGTTTTACTGAGTAACTCTTCTCCACTGGCTATTTTACTCATTATGTACATTGTCCCGAAAATGGAAAAGTAGGTGGAAGGGTGGGGAAAAACAGTATATAGACTTTTAAAATGTCACTATTAAGGAAGTTAATAAGTAATGAACAGTAATCTCTAGCCTTTTGAGATTCAAGAAAACATAGGAATATTATGGAAAGTATGATGGATGATTTTAGGTTGAATATTCAGATTCAGTTTCCATAAATATTCAAATATTCAATTGCCTATTTGAAACTTAGATAAAATGAAGATTTTTCATTGGACAATTTCAAAGCATGCTCCCTTTATAAGTGGTCTTAGAGTCACTTAGATATGATTGAAACATAGCTGTTGGCTGTAAATATTTCATGAACAGACTTTTCTATGCTATTCTGGAAATTGTGGTTAAATGGGATCAGTTAAAGTTTCAAACAATGTTAATATTTGTGGATATTGTAGAATGGTTTTAGTTCATTTAATGAAATATGCAAGAATTGGGGTTTCACTTATATAGAATATCCTGTAGTGTTACTAATTGTAATAATATGTTAGAGGCATTGGACCATGATTTTATTAGCCAAAATATTTTAATTTTATAGGAGATGTGTGATATAATGATAGGAAAACAAGTTAAGGCACTTAAAGGTAATATTCAACACGACGAACACTATTTGTCAAACATTTGTTGAGCATGTACTCTATTTGAGAATCTCTTTTAGGCATTATAGATATATTAATTTTATAAGACTCATAGCAATGTATGACTCATCACAACACTGTTAACAAAGTACTATTATTAACTCCATTTTATAGATGAAGAAACTGAGTCACATAAAGCTTAAACTTCAGTACAAAGGTTACAATAGAGATATGTAGATGGTGAGTATGTACATGATCTTTACCCTCCTATTTTTTATTTTTGTATGATTTTCAAATGTTCTATAATGAACATACATTCCTTTTTTATACTGGTAAAAATGAGTGTGTTTTTAAAAGCATTTGCATCTTTCATACAGACAATGACACAATGTTTAGCTTCACATCTGCTCAAATAGCCCTTTATGAAATAATAAAGAAACAAAAAACATGTAAGACATGATTGATCTCACAAGAGGTGTGTGCAAACAAACAACCTCCTGGTGAAACCAACAAGAAAGTTGTGGTTAGATAGAGTTTTTCTTAAAGAAAAGGAAAATAATAGTTTGCTACAAATCCCAGCTGAAAGTATAGGATGTCACAAAGATTTTTTTAGACCTTATGATGATGTCAACTGAATTGAAAATATGCTCCCTTGTATTCTCAAAAGTGAAGGCTTTGAATTCAGAGTCTTTCTTACAATATAGTTAGATCTAGCAAAAGGACAAATGGCCACCTAAAAAGGCACCCAAATAATGTGAAAAGAGCAGTTAAATTCCATTCACCTGACATGCAATTATTGAGGGGAGGGAGGACTAGGAGCTAAGAATATAAAGATAAATTAAACATGCTCCTTGGCTCATCGGAGATTTTTACCCAGTGGGAATATAGACATGAAAACAGTTCATTTCAGTGTAATGGGGTAAGTGTAAGAGAAGCTTTCAAAGAGGTGCTGTTTTGTAACATGCAGGGGAAATTGGATAAACATATACTCTCAAGGGATTGGACTTGCTGCTAGATATAAGGATCTCCTTTATGAGCCAGATATGTGCCTAGTCTGTAAACTCTGTGAAGGCCAGGACCATGCCTATTTTGCTCTCTATTGTATCTGGCCTTAAATGATAGGAAGAATGACATTGCTGTGCCCCTCCTTCACCTCCAGGTGTTTCTACTAGAACATGTGTTGGCAAATTATGAATGAAACTTGCCCCTGTTTTCATATGGCTTACGAGCTAAGAACGAATGTTTTTACATTTTAAATGGTAATATAACTACCTACATTATGCCCTAGGCTCTTAGCCTGTAAAGTCTAAAATATTTATTCTGTGGCCCTTTACAAAAAATGTTTGTCATCCCTTGTGGTGGAATTTAGAAAGTGAAGATGGAGGGCAGAGCAAGATGGCAGACGAGAAACACCACCAGACAGAGTTACTCTGCAGAAAAGACAGCTTCTAGAGGAAATTAGAAGAAAGAAGCAAGCAGATGACCATACCTAGGACAGGGGTCGGAAGAAGGGATACCAGAGACTACAGGAGACTCCATGGGAGGAGGTTACCGAGGAGAACTGGAAGGAAAGACCATCTGAGCAGCTTGGAGACCAGCGGCAAGGGTAGGTGGAGCGGTTAACTTCCTCCTCCGTTGCATCTCGGACTGCTGGTGGGCTCCCCAGCGGTTGGAGAGACCTGCGGACACCAGCCCAGAGACGGCTGCCGACAGTGAGTGGTAAGCCTGTAGCGGACATGGCACTAGGCTCCCAACTCCCTCAGGGCACCTCCCTGTGCACAGACCTGAGCCGCACGGCAGGTGCCATATTGCTACACTCTCCCCTCCCCCGTCCCTATCCGAGGCTGCCGAGAGAGACAATATAGCCACCAGCCAGAGGCATCTCCAGAGAACGGGACCTTCCCTTTTGGGGCCCTACAGCTGACTGAGGGGTACTCAGACAGGGAGCTCCCTACCCGCCAGCCCTCCCAGGTGCTGCTGGCCCGGAGATTCCAGGAGAATGGGGCAGACCCTGAGGCTGAGAGACATCAACCCAGCCTGGGCACCCTGTGGGGGAATTAGGACTGGCACTCCTCTCCCTGGTGGTATCAGGGATTGAATTCAGGGGCTCAGAGGTCAGACCTGCGAGCAGATCCTGCGCACCCATGTCTCGCACTGCCCAGGGCACAGAAGGGATATTCGGAATGAGCCTACTAAGGTGTGTGTGCCTTCAGGGGCAGATCAGCGTGCTTGAGGAGAACCCTGCTCCCAAAGGGGGGTCGTGTGCCCAGCCCAGGCGGCGACCCAGTGCAGGGAACCTCCCAGCCTGCATCACAACCAGGAGAGACCTGGTGGCGTGATGTCTGGCCTGCTGGCAGAGGCCCAGGAGAAGCTGCGGAGTTGGGGAGGGTGGAAAGGAGTGAGGCCTGTTCCAGACTGCAGGTCTCAGACAGCTCCACCCCCACATGCAGACTTTTTGACTGAGTGGGGCCATCCCAGCCCCTCCCTGACAGCTTTTCCCAGAAACAGAGAACAAGACTTTGACCCCTGCTAACAGCATTTGTGGTGCTTGAGGGTAGGCTTACCCAACCCAGCTACACCCAGACTCACTCCCAGACCAGCCCTCACTGAAGTAGAGAATAAAGACACACCTGGAAGTCCCAGGGCCCCATCCACCACCTAAGGCACTAGAGTGCCTCTCCAGAGGAACAAGAGCTGGTTTCAGGACCCAAAAATAGCGGTGTAGCCTGCTCCTCCAAGGAAGCGCCACCTACCGACAGGGAGGACATTCTGCACACCCTTTTACAGCATCTACTGACTCATCATACAGGGTGTGGTCGAATCTCACCCAAAAACACAACCTAATGGCACAGAGACTAAACAGGGCATGCCATTATCCAAAGGAATACCTAAAACTAAGAAGCAACAACTGATCCAGATGGGAAGAAATCAGCGAAGGAACTCTGGGAATGTGAAGACCCAAACAGAAAGCACACCACCAAGGAGGAACACCAGCCCCTTAGAAAGGGACAGCAACCAAAATCAGACCACTAAAATGACAGAAGAATAATTTCGAGCATGGATCATAAGAAAATTCAACAACTTGCAAGAAAAACCGAATAACCAACAGAAAGAAAATGCAAAAAGATTCCAGGACCTGGAACAAAAATTCACTAAAGATATTGAAACAATGAAGAATGATCTAACCGAACTCCTGGAAATGAAGAATAAAGTCAGGGAACTACAAAACACAGTGGAAAGCCTCAAGAACAGGATAGATCAAACAAAAGAAAGAATCTAAGAAACTGAAGATAACAACTTCCAATTAAATAAATCAGTCACAGAGATAGAGCAGAGAAACAAGAGAAAAGAGCAACGCCTATTTTTCTTGCTAAAAATCTTGATATACAAGTTCAAGAAGCTCATAGGACCCCTGGGAGATTCAATGAAAACAGGAAGACATCACGACATGCAGTCATCAGACTGACCAAAATATCAACTAAAGAGGCTATTCTACAAGCTGTAAGACAAAAGAAGCAAGTAACATACAAAGGAAAGGCAATCCAAATAACGCCAGAATTCTCTACTGAAACTTTACAAGCAAGGAGAGACTGGGGCCCCATTCTCACTCTTCTGAAACAGAATAATGCCCAACCTAGAATCTTATTCCCTGCAAAACTAAGTATTGTATATGAAGGAGAAATCAAGACATTCTCAGGTAAGCAAAGATAGAGGGAATTCACCAAGACAAGAGTAGCCCTCCAAGAAATACTCAAAACACTGTTGCCCATGGATCAGCACAATAAACACTCACAAATGTAAATCTACTCAAAAGCTAAAGATCAAAGCCCAGATACCACAATGGCTCAAGACAGAAAACAAAGCAACAAAGTTCAACCCAACATAATGAACAGAAATCTGCCCCACATATCAGTTATCTCAACAAATGTGAATGGCTTGAACTCCCCACTCAAGAGACATAGGCTGGCCGAATGGATAAGAAAAATATAAGCTGAGTATCTGCTGCCTTCAGGAAACAAATCTAACCTGAAAGGATGAAGTTAGACTAAGGGTAAAGGGGTGGAGAACAATATTTCAAGCAAACGGAAGCCAAAAGGAAGCTGGCGTGGGGTGCTGATTAGAGATAACTTAGGTTTTAAATCAGCAAAAGTAAATCAAGACAAAGAAAGTCACTATATAATGTTGAAGGGTACAGTTCAACAAGAAGACATAACAATTCTAAATATATATGCACCCAACCTAGTTGCACCCGGATTCATAAAGCAAACTCTACTTGATCTAAACAAATGGATAAACAGCAACACCATAAAAGTTGGAGACTTTAACACCCCAATGACAGCACAGGACAGATCCTCCAAACAGAAAATTAACAAAGAAATAATGGACTTAAACAGAAATCTAGAACAAATGGGCCTGACTGACATTTACAGGACATTCTAACCCCAAACCACTGAATATACATTCTTCTCATCAGCTCATGGGTCATTCTCTAAGACTGACCATATCCTATGACACAAAGCATGTTTAAAACAATTTAAAAAATTGAAATGATACCATGTATCTTTTCAGATCACAATGCAATAAATGTAGAAATCAACCCTAACAGGAACTCTCATTTCTACACAAAGTCCTAGAAACTAAACAACCTTCGGCTGAATGATCACTTCATAAATGAGGAAATCAAGATGGAAATCAAAAGATTCTTTGAACTAAATGACAAGGAGACACAAGTTATCAAAAGCTGTGGGACACAGCTAAAGCAGTCCTGAGAGGAAAGTTTATTTCCTTAAATGCCTATATCCAAATGTCAAAAAGAGCACAAATAGACAACCTAATGAATAGTCTCAAAGAGCTGGAAAAAGAAGAACCGGACAACCCCAAATCCAGCAGAAGAAGTGAAATCATTAAGAAGAAATCAGAACTACATGAAATTGACAACAGGGAAATTATACGGAAGATTAATAAAACAAAAAGTTGGTTCTTTGAAAAAATATACAAGATTGACACACCTTTGGCTAGACTAACAAAAAGCAGAAAAGAAAATCTCTAAAAAGCTCCATCAGGAACAATAAAGGAGAAATTACAATGGATGCCATGGAAATACAAGGTATAATTTATGAATACTACAAAAATCTCTATGCACACAAACTGGAAAATGTGGAGGAAAGGGACAATTTCTTAGAAACACACAGCATCCCTCGGCTCAACGAGGAATAAATAGAATTCCTGAACAGACCAATATCAAGTACTGAAATAGAAACAGCAATAAAAACCTTCCTAAAAAGAAAAGTCCTGGACCAGATGGTTTCACACCCAAATTTTACCACACTTACAAAGAAAAATTGGGGCCTATCCTGCAGAAATTATTCCACAACATCAAAAAGGATGCAATGAACCCCAAGACATCTTATGAAGCGAACATAACCCTGATACCAAAACCAGGAAAGGATGCAACAAAAAAAGAAAACTACAGATCAATATCCCTTATGAATATAGATGCAAATATACTTAGCAAAATCCTAGCCAACAGAATCCAGGAGCTTGTCAAGAAAATAATCCATCACAACCAAGTGGGCTTCATCCCAGGGATGCAGGGATGATTCAACATACGCAAATCTATAAATGTAATTCACCATAAAAACAGAAGAAAAAACAAAGACCATATGATCCTCTCAACAGATGCAGAAAAAGCATTTGACAAAATTCAACACGATTTGATAATAATAACGCTGAACAAAATAGGCATAGACGGTGCTTACGTAAAAATGATACAAGTCATATATCACAAATCCACAGCTAATCTAATACTGAATGGGGGAAAATTGAAAGCATTACCACTGAGAACAGGAACAAGACAAGGTTGCCCATTATCTCCACTTCTATTCAACATAGTGCTGGAAGTCCTTGCTACGGCAATCAGACAAGAGAGCTGAATTAAGGGCATGCAAATGGGAGCAGAAGACATCAAACTCTCACTCTTTGCTGATGGCATGATATTGTACCAAGAAAACCCCAAGGATTCAACCAAGAGACTCCTTGAATTGATAAATGAATTTGGTAAAATCTCAGGATACAAAATCAACACACAGAAATCAGAGGCATTCATATACACCAACAACAGTAAAAGTGAGAACCAAATCAAAGACTCAATTCCCTTCAAAACAGCAACAAAGAGAATAAAATACCTGGGAATATATTTAACTAAAGAGGTAAAAGACCTCTACAGGGAGATCTATGAAACACTGAAGAAGGAAATAGCAGAGGATGTAAACAGGTGGAAGAACATATCATGCTCATGGGCCGGCAAAATCAACATTGTTAAAATGTCTATACTACCCAAAGTGACCTACAGGGTCAATGCAATCCCTATTAAAATACTATCATCATTTTTCACAGACACAGAAAAAATAGTTTTACACTTCGTATGGAACCAGAGAATACCCCATATAGCAAAATCAATTCTAGGCAATAAAAACAAAAAAGGAGGCATCAATTTACCACACCTCAAACTATACAACAAGGCTATAGTAATTAAAACATCTTGTCATTGGCACAAAAACAGGGCCATTGACCAGTGGAACAAAACAGAGAGCCCACGTATAAAACCATCCAGTTTTTCCCATCTGTTCTTTGACAAAGCAGACAAAAACACACACTGGGGAAAAGAATCCTTATTCAATAAATGGTGCTGGTAAAACTGGATAACCACATTTAGAAGATTGAAACAGGACCCACACCTTTCACCTCTCACAAAAATCAACTCATG
>VBSM01003018.1:7190039-7215564 GCA_008086735.1 Cheirogaleus medius
AGGAATGATCCTTGGCAGGTCTAGGGATATGTGCTCTAGACCTCTTCACGCTGATTTAGGCACTTCCCTGCTTGCATGTGTGTGGAGGTCGGCGAAGGAGAAGTCGTCCGGCTGTGGTACAAATCACACAGTCCCGTTTGGCTAGCCTCTGTGCGCGGCCAACTTGCACTCCAATACCGGCTGCACCACTCGGATTCTCGGAACTTCACGGCAAATCCACTGCATCACTTTCCTCCTTTTCCCAGCACTGCTGTCCCTCGAAGCGTCCCTGTAATTCTGTGGAGCTGATCTTGTGGGATAACTACCCCCTCCAGTGCTTCAGGTCACATTCTTCACCTCTCAGTCTTGCCTGTGCCTTGATCTTGCAATTCTTAGCCTCTAGAACTTAGTAGGCTCCTTCCGAATATCCCTTCTGTGCCCCGGGCAATGTAAGACCTGGGTGTGCAGGATCTGGTCTGTAGGTCTGACCTCTGTGCCCCGGAGTTCAATTTCTGTTCCCACCAGCGAGAGGAGTGCCAGTCCTAATTCCCCCATGGGGCGCCCCAGCTGGATAGATGTCTCTCAGCCTCAGGGTCTGCCCCATTCTCCTGTAATCACCAGGCCAGCAGCACCTGGGAGGGCTGGCGGGTAGGGAGCTCCCCGTCTGAGTATCCCTCAGACAGCTGTAGGGCCCCAAAAGGGAAGGTCCCGTTCTCTGGAGATGCCTCTGGATGGTGGCTATATTGTCTCTCTCGGCAGCCGGGGCAGGGATGGGGGAGGGGAGAGTGCAGCAATATGGTGCCTGCCGCGGGTCGGGTCTGTGCGCAGGGAGGGCCCCGAGAGAGTTGGGAGCCTGGTGGCGCGTCCGCTACAGGCTCACCGCTCAGTGGCGGCGGCCGTCTCTGGACTGGTGTCCGCAGGTCTCTCCAACCGCTGGGGAGCCCGCCAGCAGTCTGGGATGCAAGGGAGGGGAAAGTTAACCACTCCACCTACCCTTGCCACTGATCTCCAGACTGCTCGCTCCGGAGGTTTCTCCTTCCAGTTCTCCTCCACAACCTCCTCTCGTGGAGTCTCCCGTAGTCTCCGGCACTCCTCCTTCTGACCCCCGTCTGATGTATGGTCGTTTGCTTGCTTCTTTCTTCTAATATCTTCTAGAAGATTTCCTTTCTGCAGAGATGCTCTATCTGGCAGTGTTTCTCGTCCGCCATCTTGCTCCTCCCCCCTCTGTGTGTCGACATTGTTCAATTTATGTTTTCCTTGGACTGTTGGGACTTGGACTGGTGATCAGTATGGTTGTGGGTGTGCCTGGCAGTGCTCTCCCCACATAAACCTGGACAGAGTGCGAGTTAGGGCACTGAATGCCTCTTTTGGAACAAAGGCCACTGAGATAATGCAACATTCTAGAGATTTGTAGGCCAACTCCAGAGTTAATGATCCAGAGATAGGCTGAGACTACATGAAATTGCTCAAAGAATGCAGAAGGCAAAAATTAGGGTCCAGGTTTGCAGTAACTCCATCAGGTATTCAAGAAGCTTTCTGTATGGAACTCATGGCCTAGGTGTGGGTGAGCTGGAAGCAGTTCAGATAGCAGATGCAGAGTACATGGTTACAGACAGAAATCATTAAATGTCCAATTACCTAGCAACCATCCTTAAGAAAAAAATTTTTTAAAAACCCTCCATTTTCCTATAAGGTAAAAATGATTTCATGTTATATATAATATTATACGTTCAAGCACTAATGATAACAACTTACATTGAATGAATGCCTACAATATGCCAAGCACCATCTGAAATGCACTACATGTTTTCTTAAACCTCATAATAGTTTTGGGAAGCAGAAATTATTATTATCTTCTCCAGTTTTCAGAGGAAGACGCCAAAGAAGAGAAGCATGGGCAAGGTAATACCCCGGGGACTGCAATGGAGACATGTTTGCAGGAGCTTTCCTCTTCACCACCACACTAGACTGTTTATACAGAGAGCAGTGAAGATTTGATATCACAGTTCCTATACTTTACCTTCTACAAACAAGCTCAGCACTTGTGTGCTTCCATATCTTTCCTCAAAGTTCAATTACCAAATTAAACATTTACATTTATCTTTCATAATTCTTCCTCTGAACTTAAATATCCCTACCATTATTCTGCTATAAATTTTCAATTTATATATGCATCCCGATTGCATTTTCACATTCTGAGATTTTTCAAGAGCTCAGAAACCATGACAAATTCTCTGAGGGGAAAATATGCAAATTTATAAATTTGTGAATTAAGCTATTTAGTCCCTATTATGACGAAGAGACCTTTGTTTTCATGCATGATGTGATAGAAAAAAGATAACAAAGTAATGTCATTCAATGTTAATCTGCACATTTCATCTTTACTCTAATTGTGTGCAAATGAAAAGAGTTTCTGAACATTCTGAAGGGCTTTTCACTACTCATTAACCACATACAAATGCATGGGCAGTAGTTTGCCCCAGAAAATTGCCTTGAAGGTGACTTGAATGTATAGCTTTTGATTAAAGGGCAGGCTTTTCCTCCTGGCCTCATCAATTCTTTGGCTCTCTGTAGTTAGAATTGCTAATAATTGTGGAATTTATTACCAGATCTGATGGGGTTTAGGTCATAGTCTGTGCACCAGGGTCAAAGTAAAAAGAATACTGCCATGTGATTTAGTGTGTGTGACCTCCAACAACATTCAGGTGGTACAACCCTAGCCCCTCAGAGATCAGATTCCAGAGAGATCAGTTTCTTTCCCACACATGTACCCTTTGCTTCAGCTTCATCAAACTACTGAAGGCCCTCAGACGTTTCAGCTTTTTTTTGTTCTCCCTCTTTTCATTGCATGTCTTCTCATTCTGAAACACCCCTTTCTCCTTAAAATTTATAGAAGTAATTTGTGGGTATTTTTATAGTTTTTAATCCATATTGATATTTAAAAAAATTACATATATAATATACAGAAAATGTGTATTCTCTTTATAATATGTTTAAACAATAGAGAAATATACAGATCCAAATGTGAAAAGGCCTCTTTATCACTGCTACACTGTCTCATGCATAAATCATTTTGAGATATTTTGTTCTTTTATTGCAGTATATAGCACATTTTAAAAATTCATAAATACTAAAAATATATATGTATCTATGATTTTTGTCTTTCTTTATGGGCTAACTTTCTATGTTACATATATTAGTATATTAGTTCCTACATATATTAATTCAGTTTTGACAGATTTAGCACTGTATTTAATGGAATAGCATATAATGTGTCTTACATTTTTCACTCTCCGTTTGGTTTGTGAAGTGATTCTTTAACTTTGATGTGTGGCTATAGTTTGTGTACTAGTCCACTCCTTGTACACAGAGGGAAAAAGAAAGAAGGGAAGGAAGGGGTAGGAAAGGGAAGAGAGGGGAAGGGAAGGGTGTAATTAATTTTTTAATATTGATTTTTTTCCCACAACCTTGCAACACTCTCATTAATTCTAATAATTTATCGATTGACTCGTTAGGATTCTCTAAAAAGAAAAATGTAACAAATTGATTCTTTTTTTCTACATTCTTTATCACTTATTTATTTTGATTGCTTTCTGTACCAGATAGAACATCCAATACAATGTTGAATATAGGTGATAATACCAAGCATCCTTAAAATAATCCTGTTTTCAGAGCATAAATAATTCAACTTGTCACCAATATGCATATATTTACTTTGGTTGTTTGCATAATTCTTTGTCAGACTAAGGGGATTTTTCTTATATTCCCAATTTGCTGTGAGGTTTATTATGTTTTTAAATCATGAGTTGATGTTGAATCTTATCAAATTCCTTTTAAAAAACCTATTGAAATGGTGCTCCTAAATTTATTTTTATCTGTTGATTTGTTAATATGTAAATTTACATTATTTGATTCTCTAAGGATACAACTACGTTCCATTTATGTGATAAATGCAACTTAGTTGTGAAACATTATCCTTTTTGCATCTTGCTTTATTTACTTTGTTAATATTTGGCTTATAATTTTTATATTGTTTTGAGTGAAACTTATACAATTTTTTCCCATTCTATTTTGATTAGGATTTGATGATTACATTGTACTAACCACATATTGAAGAATTGACATGTATTCCTTTTGCCATTTTTCCATTTTCTAGTACAGTTTGTGGAAGATTGGAATTATTTTTCTTTATTTTTTAGTACATGGTTGATTTAATGTTTTCTATTATTTAAGGAATAGTAAGGCTTACTATTTTCCCTGAGCCCATATCATTTTTGTGTTTTTCTAAGATTTTTTTATTTTGTCTACTTTTCGAAAGATATTGGCATAAAATTAATCAAAAATATCTCTTCAGTGTCTATAGAATTTGTCCCCTTTTCATTCCTTATAGTTGTAACTAATGATTTCTCTTTTACATTAATCTTACCAGAGACTTGTCAATTTTCTTGTTTATTTCCTAAAAACAAATTCTAAATTGTGTTGATCCCTTATATAATACTTTTTCTATTTTACTTATTTCTGCTGTTAACATTATTATTATATTTCGGTCCACTTTTTTGAGTTTATTTTGCTGTTCTTTATCTCACAGACTATTTTTTTTTATTTCAGAATATCATGGGGTTACAAACAATTTGGTTACATGCATTTCCTTTGTACTACACAAATCAAAGCTATAAGTGTGCTCATCCCCCAGAAAATTCCCACTGCACCCATTAGGTTTGGATTTACCCATCCCCTATTACCCCTTCCCACCTGCCCAACACCTGATGAATGTTACTTCCACGTGTGCAGATAAGTTGTTGATAAATTAGTACCAATTTGATGGTGAGTACATGTGGTGCTTGTTTTTCCATTTTTGTGATACTTCACTTTAAAGTATGCTTTCCAGCTCCATCCAGGATAATACAAGAATTATTAATTCACCATTGTTTTTTTATGGCTGAGTAATACTCCACGGTATACATATAACACATTTTATTAATCCACTCATGGATTGATGGGCACTTGGGTTGTTTCCACATCTTTGAAATTGTGAATTGTGCTGCTATAAACATTCGAGTGCATATGTATTTTTATAGTGTCTTTTCTTCTTCTGGGTAAATGCCCAGTAATAGGATTGCTGGATCAAATGGTAGATCTACTTGTATCGCTTTAAGGTATCTCCATAATACTTTCCATAGAGGTTGTACTACTTTGCAGTTCCACCAGCAGTGTAGGAATGTTCCTATCTCTCCACATCCACACCAACATTTGTTGTTTTAGAACTTTTTGATAAAATACATTCTCACTGGAGTTAAGTGATATTTCATTGCAGTTTTGATTTGCATTTCTCTGATGATTAGAGATGTGAGCAATTTTTCTTATGTTTGTTGGACATCAGTCTGTCTTCTGTGTAAAAGCTTTTATTAATGTCCTTCACACACCTTTGAATGTTTTTGTTTTTATTTTATCTTGTTACTTTTCCTGAGTTCTATACAGATTCTAGTTATCAGCCCTTTATCAGATGTGTAACATGCAAATTTTTTCTCCCATTCTGTAGTTAGTCTGTTTGCTCTCATGATAGTTTCCTTGGCTGTGCAGAAGATTTTTAAATTTGATCAGGTCTCATTTATTTATTTTTGTTGTTGCTGTGATTACTTATGGGATCTTCTTCATAAATTCTTTACCTAGTTCAATGTCTATAAGACTTTTTCCAACATTTTCTTCTAAAATTCTTATGGTTTCATGCCTTATGTTTAAGTCTGTTATGCATTGTGAGTTTATTTTTATGAAAGAAGACCCCGTATAGCCAAAACAACCTTAAGCAAAAATAACAAATTGGGAAGCATCAATCTACCATACTTCAACCTATACTATAAGGCTATAGTAACCAAAACATCATGGCCCTGGCACAAGAACAGAGACATAAACCAATGGAACAGGACTGAGAACCCAGATATAAAACTATTCTCATATTGTCATCTGATTTTTGACAAAGCAGGCAAAAATATACGCTGAGGAAAAGAATCCCTATTCAATAAGTGGTGCTGGGAAAATTGGAAAGCCATATGAAGAAGACTGAAACAGGGTCTATGGACTATTTTCCAATGTAGTTTTACCATTTTAAATTCCCACTAGCAATGCACTAGGGTTCCAATTTCTTCATGTTCTCACCAACACTTGAGATTTATATTTTTTATTACATCCATCCTAGTGAGTATGAAGTCTGTGGTTTTTATTTGCCTTTATCTGATGACAAATGATTTTGAGCATCTTTGCAGGTGTTTATTGGTCATCAAAGCTATTGGGTGACCAGGTGCATTGCCAATGAGCAGTAATATTTTGAAAGGAATCCTTTTTTTCTGAGCAGCGGGCCTCATCAATAGGCTTAAAATATTTAGTCAAACCTTGCTGTAAACAGATGTGCTGTTATCCAGGCTTTTTCTATTTATAGAGAACAGGCAGAATAAAATTAACATAATTCTAAGGGCCCTAGGATTTTCAGAATGGTAAATGAGTAGTGGATTCAACTTACACTTATCAACTGCATTAGCCCCTAAGAAGAGAGTCACTCTATCCTTTGAAATTTTAAAGTCAGGCATTGACTTTTCCTTTTTAGCTGTAAAAGTCCTAGATGACATCTTCTTCCAATATAAGACTTTTTTTTCTTCATTTAAAATCTGTTGCTTATTGTAGCCCCCTTCATCAACTGTCTCAATTGGGTCTTCTGGATAACATGCTGCAGCTTCCATGTCAGCAATTGTTATTTCAACTGCAACTTTTATGTTATGGAGATGACATTTTCACTAAACCTCAGGAACCAACCTCAGCTACTGTGTTTCCCCGAAAATAAGACAGGGTCTTATATTTATTTTTCCTCAAGAAGACACCCTAGGGCTTATTTTCAGGGGATGTGTTATTTTTTTTTAAGTACGGTACAACAATCTACATTTATTCAAATACAGTTAAGTCGTCTTCTTCTGGAACATCATCATAACTCTCCAAACTCCGAATTCCACCCTGAATTTCTTGCAACTCTATTTCTTTTAGAACCATTGGCCCCAATCTCTCATGTCGAGCAAGAGAGCTCTCATGGGGCAGATGAGAAGGGCTGCTCCTTTTCTTTACCGCTCCGCAACAAAATGCATGGGTTGGGCAGATACGCTGCGTAGCCATGCCCATCACTAGGTCTTATTTTCGAGGAGGGCTTATATTGTGCAAATGCTTAGAAATCCTGCTAGGGCTTATTTTATGGGTAGGTCTAATTTTCGGGGAAAGACCGTAGCTTCAATCTTTTCTTCTGCAGCATCCTCATTTCTTTCAGCCTTCATGATATTGAAGAGATGTTATGGCCTTGCTCTGGATTAGGCTTTGGCCTAAGGGAATGTTGTGACTGGCTTAATCTTCTATTTAGTCCATAAAAACTTTCTCCATATCGGCAATAAGGCTGTTTTGCTTTCTTATCATTCCTGTGTTCACTGGAGTAGGACTTTTAATTTCCTTCAAGAACATTCCTTTCCATTCACAATGTGGCTAACTTTTGGTACAAGAGGCTTACCTTTTGGCCTTTCTCAGTTCTGATATGCATTCCTCACTAAACTTAATCATTTCTAGCTTTTGATTTAAAGTGAAAGACATGTAACTCTTCTTTTCACTTATGTACTTAGAAGCCATGATAGGGTTATTAATTGTTCTAATTTCAATATTATTATGTTTCAGACAATAGGGTGGCCTGAGGAGAGGGAGAGAGATAGGGAATGACAGGTTGGTAGGAAGTCAGTACACATACAGCATTTATCAATTAAGTTCAGTTTCTTTTAAGGATGTGCTTCATGATGCTCCAAAACAATTACAATAGTAACATCAAAGATCGCTCATCACAGATCATATAACAGATATAACAATAATGAAAAAGTGTAACATATTATAAGAATTACTAAAATTTGACACAGAGACATGAAGTGAGCACATACTGTTGAAAAAATGGCACCACTAGATTTGGTCTATATAGGGTTGCCATAATCCTGCAATTTATAAAAAGCAACTTATTTCCAAAGCACAATAAAAGCAAAGAGCAACAAAAGAAGATTTGCCTGTATAATTGAGATAAAAAAATGGTAGCCTATCAAAAGCTATAAATTGTTAACCTCAATCAGACTTCAGGCCAATAACTGTGTATTCAAATGTGAAGGAAAAGAGCCAAATTAAGGGAATCTATGAAATGATAAATGTGCATTGCAATCAGTTTATTGTGGAACCAGGACTCAGTGGGATATAAACGTGAAATAGTTTTTAAATTTTTCTTACTTTTTAAATTTTTTCCAGCATATTGTGGGGATACAAATGTTAAGGTTACATATATTGCCCTTGCTCCCCCTCCTCGAGTCAGAGCTTCAAGTGTGTCCATCCCCCAGTTGGTGTTCATCGCACTCATTATGTATGTATATAACAACGTTTTTGCAATTGTGAGTTGTGCTGCTATAAACATTAGAGTACAGGTGTCTTTTTCATAGAGTGACTTTTGTTCTTTTGGGTAGATGCCCAGTAATCCACGCCAATATTTGTTGTTTTGGGAATCGTTAATACGGGCCATTCTCACTGAAGATAAGTGATATCTCATTATGGTTTTGATTTGCATTTCCCTGATGATTAGAGATGTTGAGCATTGTTTCATATGCTTGTTGGCCATTATTATGTCTTCTTTTGGAAAGTTTCATGTCTTTTACCCACTTTTTGATAGGGTTGTTTGTTTTTTCCTTGCCGATTTTTGTGAGTTCTAAATAGATTCTAGTTATCAGCCCTTTGTAGGATGTGTAGCTTGCAAAAATTTTCTCCCATTCTGTGGGTTGTCTGTTTGCTCTCTTGACAGTTTCTTTGGCTGTGCAGAAGCTTTTTAATTTGATCAGGTACTATTTATTTAATTTTGTTGCTGCTGTGCTTGCCTTTGGGGTCTTCTTCATAAATTCTTTGCCTAGGCCAATATCTAGAAGAGTATTTCCAACATCTTCCTCTAAAATTCTGATAGGTTCACACCTAAGATTCAAGTCTGTTACCCAGCATGAGTTGATTTTTGTGAGAGGTGAAAGGTGTGGATCCTGTTTCAGTCTTCTACATGTGGCTATCCAGTTTTCCTAGAAACATTTATTGAATAAGGATTCTTTTTCCCAGTGTATGTTTTTGTCTGCTTTGCCAAAGATTAGATGGATATCTGGGGATGGTTTTATATCTGAGTTCTCTGTTCTGTTCCACTGGTAAATGTCCCTGTTCTTGTGCCAGTCAAAGCTGTTTGAATTACTATAGATTTGTATTATAGTTTGAAGTCTGGTAAATTGATACCTCCTTAGTTATCAAAACCTGTGGGACACAGCTAAAGCAGTCCTGAGAGGAAAGTTTATTTCCATAAATGCCTATATACAAAAGTTGAAAATATCACAAATAGACAATCTAATGAATCATTTCAAAGAGCTGGAAAAAGATGAACATACCGACCCCAAACCGAACAGAATAAGCAAAATCATTAAGATGAAATAAGAACTAAATGAAATTGACAACAGGGAAACTATACAGAAGATTAACAAAAGAAAAAGTTGGTTATTTGAAAAAATAAACAAAATTGACACACCTTTGGCTAGACTAACGAAAAGTAGAAAATAAAAATCTCTAATAAGCTCCATCAGGAACAATAAAGAAGAAATTACAATGGATGCCACGGAGATACAATATATAACTTATGAATACTGCAAAAACCTTTATGCACACAAACTGGAAAATGTGGAGAAAATGGGCAATTTCTTAGAGACACACAGTCTCCCTAGGCTCCAACAGGAAGAAATAGAATTCCTGAACCGACCAACATTAAGTACTGAAATTGAAACAGCAATAAAAATCCTTCCTAAAAAGAAAAGTCCTGGACCAGATGGTTTCACACCCAAATTTTACCACACCTACAAAGAAGAACTAGTGCCTATCCTGCAGACATTATTCCACAACATTGAGAAGTATGTAATCCTCCCCAACACATTTTATGAAGCCAACCTAACCCTGATACCAAAACAAGGAAAGGATGCAACAACAACAAAAAAAGAAAACTACACACTAATATCCCTTATGAATATACATGCAAAAATTCTCAACAAAATCCTAGCCAACCGAATCCAGGTGCTTGTCCAGAAAATAATCCATCACAACCAAGTGGGCTTCATCCCAGAGATTCAGGGATGTTTCAACATAAACAAATCGATAAATGTAACTCACCATATAAACAGAAGCAAAAACAAAGACCATATGATCCTCTCATAGATGCAGAAAAACATTTGACGAAATTCAACACCCTTTTATGATAAGAACACTCAACAAAATAGGCATAGATGGGGCTTTAATGAAAATGTTACAAGCCATATAGCACAAACCCACAGCTAATATAATACTGAATGGGGAAAAATTGAAAGCATTCTCACTTAGAACTGGAACAAGGCAAGGTCGTCCACTATCTCCACTTCTATTCAACATAGTGCTGGAAGTCCTTGCTATAACATTCAGACAAGAGAGCAAAATTAAGGGTGTCCAAATGGGAGCAGAAGAGATCAAACTCTCACTCTATGCTGATAACATGATATTATACCTAGAAACCCCCAAAGATTCAATCAAGTGACTCCTCGAATTGATAAATTAATTTGGTAAAGTCTCAGGATACAAAATCAATACATGCAAATCAGAGGCATTCATATACACCAACAAAAGTCAAAGTGAGAACCAAATCAAAGACTCAAATCCCTTCAAAACAGCAATAAAGAAAATAAAGTACCTAGGGATATATTTAACTAAGGAGGTAAAAGACCTCTACAGGGAGAACTATGAAACACTGAGGAAGGAAATAGCAGAGGATGTAAACAGGTGGAAGACCATACCATGCTCGTGGGTCGGCAGAGTCAACATTGTTAAAATGTCTATACTACCGTAAATTTGTCTTTAGTCCCTGCTGTCAACCACACTTATTGAATCTCCCTTTCTTGTAATTTAATGAAGTCTTAGATTCTGTAACTCTCTCTTCACTTTTTGTTACTAAAACTCAATCCAGTTTACAGTTTCAATCTGGGCCTTTATTTAACTGCATTTCCCTTCCTTTTGTTTCAGTACAGGCTTACACATGGCTGCTGATAGTTTAGAGATGGCAGAGTCAGGTCTGATGGATACCCTTCTTCTCTCCTCCATCTATCTCCAAGGGCTATCTCTTCCAGTGTGTTGAGGTGAACAGAAGGTGGAGGCAAATGAACACATGAACAAATCTGTCTCTACTTCTTGCCTGTAATTCTTTTTGTTTTTCTTGGTGGTTATTGCTGATTCTCTGTTAAGTCATACTGGCCATCAAGTTTCTCTGTAAAGAAGGCATCAAAATGCTTGCTCCCTTGTGGGCTCATGTTTTAGTTTTGCAGGAACTTAGTGGATTTATTTATTTAAATAGTTCCTTAGTGTGGAGGATGTGGAAGTGGTTTTCCACTTGTGCAGTACTGCCCTACCATCCAGGGAGCCTTTTAAAATGTGTGAAGGGGTTATTGATTGTCTCAGTCAGGGTGACTGAAACAGCATTTAGTTTCCAGGGATCAGAGATATTAAATATTCTGCAATACACGGGCAGTCGCTGGAGAACAGTAATATCCCATCAGTCCCTGTAGAATAGTGGTACCCCATTGCCAACATCCTCCCTCCATTGAGAAACAGTGTTGAAATACTGAAATCTTTTTTATTTATTGGCAAATGGCCATTAACTTGACACCCTCTCCCCTCCCTCTGTCACACCTGTGCTCCTCTGCAGCATGCAATTCAGCTCCTCACCCTTATGTCCTCCTTGAACCAGCAAATATAGAGGCAAGGCATAGCATAGCAAGAGGCCTCCAGTACCCTGATTCAGTACTAAGGTCATAGTACACATTGATTGGGTGGTGCCAGCACACAAGCTCGATCACCCCTGCAACAATTGTTGTTGATTATGATTTCCTTTGTTCTCCTTTCTGCAGTTCTCTTACAAATACTGGGAAGCCAGGGAAAGGGAAGATTTTGGAATGATGGTTGGAGGTACCAGGACAAGATGTGCTACCACTAGGTAATGTTACTGAGTCATCAGGAAGGTGTCCAGCCACAATTATTCGTGGTTATTTTAAGACTATAGGGTTTTTAGTGATGTTTTGTCCTCAGCTCTAGACTCCAGGTTTTCATTTTCAGGAATTAGGAAAAGTCTTACTCAACATCCTATAACATCATAATAAACAATGGAATTTCAAAGTCAGAGTTACTAAGGAGCTTTTAACATTTTTAATTAGCTCTCTGGGACTATTGCCTAGTTTTCACAATTCTACTCTAGTACTTGTTGCCTTCCCCTCCTCCCAGGAATGTATTATGAACAAATACTGGTAACTAAATATAGAGAAAATAGGTCTGATTTGTTTAAACCTAGTAGCTGTTTGCTTATTACAGTCTAGGGTCCTTATAACTCTGTGAAATAGTGAAATAATACTAGACTGGAAGGCAATATATTGGCTCAAATTGTGCTTCTTCCACTAATGAATGGCCTGTGGTTTAGGAATGAGATAGGACCATCTAGCACGAACCTTAGGTTTCTGACTTCTATAAACACATAGGAGGCGGCACCATTTTGAGGCTGGGTTGCTAGAGGAGCAGGTTAGGGGAAGAAGATCATAAATTTAGTTTTGGAAATGCTGAGTTTGATATGTCTTTACGGTACCCATGTAGAGATGTTCAGAAGAAAGATGAAGACTTGTTCTGGAGTTTGTAAGAAATGTCTGAGCTGGAGTTATATGTGAAAGTTATCTGTCTATGGAATGAATGATAATTGAAGCCACATAAGTCGATGAAATATTCTAAGAAGAAAACAGAGTAAAACATAGGAGTATTGAGGACGGGGTAATGAGGAATTGTAGCACTTCGTGCTTAGGTAGAAGAAAATCATTATTCAGTACAGGAGCAGCAAAGGCTATAAAAGGAAAAACCAGAAGAAGGTACAGTTAGTTTGCTTCTTAGTTTTACATATTCTTCTTTTCCCCCATGTGTTGATGCATTACCTGACATCCTTATCTATCTTATTGCCTAGACTTAATAATAGCAAGCTTGTTTTCTGCTTCAGATGGATATGGGTGCAGTTCTTGCTATCCTTTTCATCTATATTTTTCTTACTTGAAAAATGCGTATTTATTCCTCTAGAATGTCAAAAATGTTTTCTGAAGTATGTTGTTCAATTGGTTTTCTCAGAGAAAAAAGAATCCCTGCAAAAGGTTGAAACTGCATCCTCCATCCTATATGACAAAAGGCTTAGTTACTGGTTTATTATTATTATTATTATTATTGTTATTATTAGAGTTCTGCAGTTGTATACTTTCTCAGCAAGATGTTCCAATCTTGAGCACACTTTCGCATATGCTTTATGGGGAAGGTGATTTGCATTTTCCTTTAATCAATTTAATGAGCCACTGTGGCAATGTGTGAAGTTAAAGAATGTTGCCATTTATGATTAAAACAGCAAAGCAACAAATACCATCGTCATTTGACCCATTTGTTTTAGATCTATGAATACATATATTCATCCTTGATCTTCTTGCAGGAAGAATGTTATATTACTAATGGGAACAGATTGTTTTCTTCCTCCAACAACTCCCTCCGCCACAGATACACAAATAAATATATGGTTTTACTTATTTTTAAGGGTATTCATGTTTGATTTGTTTGGAATGTTAAAATGTCTCACACAAGGGTAAAATTTGAATGCCTAATATTAATAAATAGACTATCACTAAGCGGCAAGTCACTAGTATTGTTTGGGATGATTCTCTTAATTCCATTCCTCATTCCATTTTATAATTCATAGAAGCTTTGTCTGGTTCCTTACATTGAGTTTGATAGCCACAGTGCTAAACTGAACAACTTGTTAACTTTTATTTCTTTTTTATTTTAAGTTCACTGCAACTTCATTTAGTTCTGCAGAAACACATGCTGAAACACTGCCAGAGATTGACTAGCTAAATACTATGGAGGTTAACATTGTAGACTCAGTACAACCCTGAGCAAAATTGTCCTTGAGTTTAAGCCTAAATTTAACATGTAAATAAAGGTAATAACCTAGGGCTAACAAATCAGGAAGTCTGGCCTGCTTCCTCAGAGGTAGAAAAATATTCCTTCCCAATGTACTAGGAAAGAACATGACAATTAAATTGTAAAATTAAAACTTTGATGAATATTCTCAGCAATGTTGTCTTTTACCAAAGAATGTAGTTACTTGTCACTTCACAGGTGAGGATATTTGTAATATTTTTCTCAGATGCAATCAGCCATAAGCTGAAAGAACATGTTCTAATTCACTCACACTCATTCATTCATCTTTGTGTGGCTGGGGTGAGAGTGTGGAGTGGGGGTGATTTTGAGGAAGAAAATAATCTATTACTATTATTAGTAATAAGATAGTCTAACTGCAGGAGGGTCAGGGTGGGCAGTTATCAGGTACGGTTCTGTGCTTGCAAGCAAGCAAATAGAAATAACAACAAAATAAAACAAAAATTTAGACAAATCTAAATTTCAAAAAGAAATTGTTGACATGATAGTGGATGACTCTCAAAATGAAAGGAAGAAAATTTATACCTATGTTTCTCCTAAGAGTTTTATAGTTTTATCTCCTTTTTTTTTAAGTTTTTTTTTCCTCTTTAAGGATTTATTTTTCAGCATATTATGGGGGTACAAACGTTAAGGTTACTTACGTACATTGCCCTTGCCTCTCCTCCCCCCTCAAGTCAGAGCTTCAAGCATGTCCATACCCCAGACAAGGCACATCTCACTTATTATGTATGCATATACCCATCCCCTCCTCCCTCCTCCCACCTGCCCTACACCTGATAATTTTTTTTTTAACATTTTGGTTGCATTTTATATCTTTGCCTCTCCCTAACAAAGGTTAGATTTATGCCCTTCCCCTCCACAATGCACACCACATCCCTCAGATGTGGGACTACCCCCCCAACCTCAAATCCCTGGTGAAGACCACCACCCTTTGAGCACCATAGTGTTAATCAGTCAGTACCAATTTGATGGTGAGGATTTTTTTTTTATTTCAACATATGATGGGGGTACAAATGTTTAAGTTACATATGTTGCCTTTGCTCCACCCAAGTCAGAGCTTCAAATGTGTCCCTCCCCCAGTGGGTGGGCACCACACTCATTAGGTGTGTATACACCCATCCCCTCCTCCCCCCTCCCATCTGCCCGACACTGGATGAATGTTGTTACTATGTGTGCACTTAAGTGTTGATCAGTTAATAACAATTTGATGGTGAGTACATGTGGTGCTTGTTTTTTAATTACTTCTTATATATGGTGTGAGGCAGAGGTTCAAATCTATTATTTTACATGTGAGCATCCAGTTGTCTCAAAATCATACGTTGTAAATATTACTTTTTGCCATTGAATTATTTTGGTACCTTTGTTGAAAATCTATAGGGACAGAATGTAGATTAGTGGTTATCAAGTACTAGGGAAAAGGGGCTAGGGGGAATGTGGGGTGACTGTTAAAGAGGAGAGGGAGTTTCTCTGGGGAGTGATAAAATTGTTCTAAAATTAGATTGTGGCAATGGTTGCACAATTCTAAGAATACACTAAAATATATTTGCTTGTACACTATTAATGGATGAATTATATCATATGAAAATTATATCTCGATTAAGATGAGAAAAATTAAAACAAAAAAATAAGAATTTGTTGTGAAAAAAATCAAAGAAATAGTTTACCAATCTGGATTTATAGGATCAGGGAAATTCCAGGGATTGGGTAGTGAGAAATAATTGGCAGTTTCTTTAGGGCTTTGCTGACAGAGTGGCTTTAGCAACAACAGTTTATTTTAACTATGTATCATATAGTTCATAATTCAATTTCTCAACAGAGGAAGTCAGATTGGCCCAGCCTGAGCTCCATGCCAACCCAGTGAGAAGGATGGCAGTGAGCGGATACTCTGATTGTCAATATTAACAAGATCACATGAAATAATAATAGGTGAGCCTGAAACACACCCTCATCTACTTTGTTCCAGTTACTATGCTATATTCTTATATATATTGACTTACTTAATTTGCAAAATCACCCCGTTAAGTTGCTATTATCATATGTTTCATTTATACAAAAGTAGGCACTGAGGCTCAGTAAGGTATTGAAAGTTGCCCAAGGTCACAGCTAGTAAGCGAAGGAACTATGGTTCAGATCTAGGCAGTCTCACTCTAAAATCCATGCTTTAACCACTATGCTACAGAATCTCTTCCTAAAAATGAAGTTTTCAAGCACTTATATATTTTCATACCTTGCCCTTTTACTATTCTGGAGTTAGAGTATTTACCAAAGGAAAATTGATGTTACTGAAAGAAGGGGAAGAAATGCTGAGCTGGCAGAAACAACAAATGACCTCTAGAGGAAAAAAAAGGTAAGTTAGTAATTATTGAACTCATGCTGTGTTCCAGGCATTTTCACATATATCATTCATCTTATTATGTTAGCAGTATGCCCTGTGGATATATTCTTCACCCTTTTTTATCTGGTACCCCAGGAGGCTGACTTGTATGAGCTGCAACTACTTGGTTCCTTTGCCCTTTGGCTTCTTTTAGGTACAGTGTATAGGAGAGAGGAGATTAGAATGAGGGAGGAGGGAAAGGGCAAGTAATTTATTCTTCTGGCTTTTTCTCATATGAACACCAAGAACTAACGATGTCCATCAACTAAAGTTTCCAGTTCATTTCAGGCAGCCTTATCCTACCCACGGAGACAGACATTTTTTTGGGGTTCCTGTAACTGCTCTTTTTTGATCCTTCAAGCTTAGGAGTGATAGTGGCTTCTCACTCTGCTAATAAGACTTTCTGGTTTCCCTTACCTTAACTCTGCCCGCAGCTTGTAAATAATTTTTTCATTGAACCTTTCAAATCACTCCTCTTGAGGGTGAAACATACTAGGACTCTGAATAATGTACACAGTAATCCTGAAAGGCCCATAAAATTTTGTTGGTTTTGTTGTTGAAGAACCAAGGCTGAGATAATTAAGTAATTTGCCCAAGAATTCAATCTGTAAGTGACAAAACCAGAATTCAAATAAAAACCTCTTTTAACTTTCACATCTTGGCTCTTCCTTCTACTGGGAGCCAGTGCCATAAGCTACAGCCTATTAACTATATCCACAGGAAAACTGGAAACCAAACTGAAACATGGATACATTTCAGCGTAGATTTAAATGTGCATCACTCATTTTGAAATTCAATTGAATCTCTCTTCAAATGTACCATATCTGTAGCAAAATGTTTCAGATGCGGTGTAATGGTTACAAATGTGAAATCTGAAGTCCCCTGACTGGCTCTCCATCTCTTATTATTGTGTGACTTCGGGTTAGTTACTTAAATTCTCTTTAACTCAGTTTCCTCAATTGTAACATTAGAAAAATAATGATGCCAGCTTCACGAAATCATGATGAAGATAAAATGAACTAATATACATAAAGACCTTAGAACACTGTGTGGCTCATGGTAAGAGGTCAATACATGCAGAACTTGTGATGCTAATTCTTAAACACACACACACACACACACACAAACTTTCTACTTTCTAGAGATCACACTGTAATAAGCAGTTTACCTGGGGTATTCTTTATTTAACCTATTAGAAGGAAGGTAACCATTTTGAGCAGCTTGTTGCATCCCACCTTTGGGCCCCTTAGGTTATTATTTTTTTTTTCCAGTTTCTTTTTTCCCAGCTTTACTGAGGTATAATTGACAAGTAAAAACTGTATATATTTAAGGTGTACAAAATGATGTTTTGATATGTGTATACATTGTGAAATGTAACCACAATCAAGCTAATTGACATATCCATCACCTCACATAGTTCTCTCTCTCTCTCTCTGCCCCCAGTGTGTGTCTGTGTGCATGCACTACATGTGTGTATTGGGAACACTTAAGATCCATCTCTTACCAAATTTCAAGTATACAATATATTATTGTTAACTTCCCTCACAATGCTGTTCATTACATCTACCAGAATGTATTCGTCTCATAACTGAAAGTTTGTACCCTATGATAAACTTCTCCCCACTTCCTTCATCCCTCAGGCCCTATCTGGTAACTGCTCATCTATTTTCTGCTAGTTTAACTTGTAAAGATTCCACGTATAAGTGATATGTGGTACTTTTCTTTCTGTACCTGGCTTATTTTACTTAACATAATGTCCTCCAAGTTCATATGTGTTGCCATAAATGACATAATTTCATTCTTTTTTAAGGTTCGAAACATTCCATTGCATATTTATACCGCATTTTATTTATCCATTCATCTATTAATGGACAATTAGTTTGTTACCACATCTTGGCTATTGTGAATAATGCTACAATGGACATAAAAGTGCAAATATCTCTTTGAAATGCTAATTTCATTTCCTCTTGATATATTCTTAGAAGTGGAATTGTTGGATTATATAGAAGTTCTATTTTTAATTTCTGAGGAGCCTCCATACTGTTTTCCATAATGGCTATATCAATGTACATTCCCACCAACAATGTAAAAGGGTTCTCTTTTCTACACATCCCATCCAACACTTGTTATCTTCTGACATTTTGATAATAGCCATGCTAACATGTGTAAGGTGATATCCAATTGTGGTTTGCAATTCCCTGATGATTAGTTGGGTTGAGCACCTTTTGATATACCTGTTGGTCATTTTTAGTCTTCTTTGGAAAAATGTCTATTCATATCCTTTGCCTATTTTTAACAGGATTATTTGTTTTTTGTTTTATTTATATTTTGTTATTGAGTTGGTTGAGTTCCTTATATATTTTAGATATTAACCCATTATTGGATATATGGTTTGTAAATATGGAGGTTCCTTTTAGATGGATAGAAATGGTTCCACAGTGAAGATAGCTTCGCTGATCTATGCTCAGCAGGATATGAATGCAGAGACTCTTTTTACATTGTTTATTTGTCTGACTGTACTTTCTTACCTGGTCCTTGTGGTGATCAGAGTCATGTCAGCATTTTTTTTTTTTTTTTGGTAAGGAGAACGCTCAATGGCTATACTGAATTCAAGCTTATGGTTTTGTTTTGATCAGCATATCCTTGATTAGTCCTTGATTCCCTATGACAGAAACTGGTAAGAATACCTGATTAGGAGTTATGAAATCTGGGTTTTAATTGAGCTGTATCAGTACATGGTCCTATGACCCTGGCTAAGTTACTAACCCACTCTCAGAATTAAATACCTCATCTTCCAAAAGAAGAAGTTGGAGTAGGTGATTGATAAAGTCTTTTTTTTCTCCTGAAACACTATGCTATTATTAGGAATTATTTATAAAAGTACCCACCCAGCCTTCTTTTAGCCTCTTGTGAGTGGTAAGTGGCAAGGTAGAAAGAGAAAATACACATGGATTTATCACTTAGTCCCTGTATGACCATAGAAAATTATTTACTATTTCATTTAATTCAAAGCATTATCGTAATATGATTCCTTTCAATTCTGTAATACACTGTATGGTAGGTCTGTTAAATATTTCAAGCAGTTTACCATTTCATTGAGGAGATTAAGCAAGTTCTAACTGTAGAATTACTAGAGCATGGGAATTTGTATCTTGTTCAAACAAACCATGGCATAGGATAGGAAAAAAATAGATTTATGCATTTATTGGTATGAAAATTTATGTGAATGCACAAATATTAGATTCTATTACACATTTACTTAATTCCCTTTGTTAAAATAATTAAAAGTGTTTCATATTGAGAGAATCAATACTAGGAAACATCAGGTGACTATACATGTAAACTAAATGCCAGAGTATATTCATGACAGAGATTAGGGGACGGATGTGATTATAAACATTTGTCATGTGCTTCATAAAGACTGTGGCTCTATCTGTACATTCTGTCAGCCTAGTTAACTGCTCCTAAAATGGTTCTACCAGGAGTCAATGGCACCACATAAAAAGTTGCTGTGAATCTCTGAACCACAGAGTATTTTCTCAGACTCCCTTGTGCTAGCTTTATATCCCATAAAACTTTTCCCTTTTGATCCCAGCTCTTTAATTTTCCCATTAGGATTTTGTTCTTGATTATTTTTTTAAAGTCAAGTTTATTATGGCATAGTTTACCTACAGTAAAATGTATCCTTTTTTAGTTTATATAGTTTGATGAGTTTTGACAAATGTCATGTAACTAACAAAATCATGATAGAGAATATTTTCATCCCTCTAAAATTCCCTCATATCTCTGAGGTTAATTTTCTTCCTTTCCTCTGCTGGACCTTGACAATCACTGATCTACTTTATATCCCTATTGTTTTGCCTTTTAAAATTATTATTAATATTTTTGATTGACAAATCATAACTGTATACATGTACAAGGTACAATGTTATGTTTAATATATGTATACAATGTGACATGCTTAAATGAAGCTAACATATCCATCATCTCTCTTAATTATCATTTTTATAGTGAGACACTTGAAATTTACTCTCTTAGTTATTTTGAAATATATACTACATTATTATTGACTACAGTCACCCTGCTGTGTCTCAAAACCTATTACTCTTGTCTATCTGAAACTTTGGTCATCAACTTCTCATTCCCTCCCTCCTAAAACTCTCCCTCAGCCTCTGGCAACCATTGTTCTACTCTCTACTTCTATGAATTCAACTTTATTAGATTCCACATATAAGTAAAATCATGTGATATTTGTCTTTCTGTGTCTGGCTTATTTCACTTAGCGTAATGTCCTCCAGATTTATCTATGGTGTTGCAAATGACAGAACTCCCTCAGTGAACACCCTCAGCTGAACAGTATTTCATTGTGTATATATACTACATTTTTATATTCATTCATTCTTTGATGGACACTTAGGCTGTTTCCATATCTTAGCTATTCTGAATAATGCTGCAATGAATGTGAGAGTGCAAGTATCACTTTGACATCTTGATTTTAATTCCTTAGCATATATACCCAGAAGTGGGTGTACTGGGTCATATTGTGGTTCTATTTTAAGTTTTTTGAGGAATTTCCATAGTGGTTTTTATAATGTCTGTACTAATTTACGTCCCACCAACAACATATGAGTTCCCTTTTCTACATATCCTCTCCAATACTTGTTCTGTTTCATCTTTTTGATAAAAGCCATTGTAACAGTGTGAGGTGATATCTCACTGTGGTTTAAATTTGCATTTCTCTAATGATTAGTGATGCTGAGCATTTTTTAATGTACCTATTGGCCATTTGTGTGTCTTCTTTTAAGAAATGTTTGTTAAGGTCCTTTACTCATTTGTTAATAAAATTATTTGTTTTCTTTCTAGTAAGTTTTTTAGTTCCTTATATATTTTGGGTATTAATCTGTTATCAGATGTATAGTTTGCAAATGTTTTCTCCCATGCTGTGGGGTGTCTCTTTACTTTGTTAACTGTTTCCTTTGCTTTCCAAAAGCTTTTTAGTTTGATGCCATCTCATTTGTTTATTTTTGCTTTTGTTGCCTGTGTTTTTGGGGTCATATCCAAACAATCATTGCCTAGATCAATGGCATAGAGCTTTTGCCCTATGCTTTCTTCTAGTAGTTTTACAGTTTCTGGTTTTCTATTCAAATTTTAATCTATTTTGAGGTGATTTTTATATATGGTATAATTAAGGGTCTAATTTTTTCTTCTTCATGTGGATATCCATTTGTCCCAGCCACCAGGGAGGGCCTGAAATGGCCCCACCCAAAGAGAAAGTCTGATTTTGGGGGAGAGGCCATCCGAGATTCACAATCTGGCTCTCAGGGGCAGATTTCACTCTTCTCTCTCAAACTAGCTGAGCTCCCCCATGATGATGCTAAGGGCTGGGCACCTCCCAGGCAGGATCCCACTTTGGACTGAGAACTCGGCCTTCCTTTGGGGGGAGGGTTGCTCCTCCAGTGTGCTATGGCTGGGACTCACACTGCACTCTCTTTTCAGTTCTGCCCATGTGGGCTTCCTTTCCCCCTGAGGTTAGTTCATAAATCTCTCTGTGTCCCCAACAACACAATTGAGTCCTGGGGTACAGGATCTGGCCTGTGGGCCTGTTCCCAAGTCCCAAAAGATCAATCCCAAACCATGCCAGAGAGAAATGTGATGATCCCAAGTTGCCTATGGGGTGCTTAAGCAGGTTTGATGCCCCTCTGCTTCAGGGTGTGCCCTCCTCCGATGGAGCAGCTGATCAAGCAGCACAGGGTAGGGACAATGATGAGGGAGCTCACATCCCACATATCCCTTAGTCCTCTGTAGGTCTTAAAGAGGAAAGTTATGAGCCCCACTCTCTGTGGAAGCCCCAACAGTGGGGAAGCATAAGCTCCTGAAAGCCTGGGCTCAAATGTCTCTCTAAGCAGCCATGGGTGGCATAGGGAAAGGAGAGGAAAAGCATTTGAATGGAGGAAAGCTAGCACCCTGGTCATCTGTTTCCTTCTCTCTGCAAGGCAGCACACCCAGAATGTCCAGGTTCTGGGGTCACACCTGTCCCCCCTGTAGCTCCCTCAGTCTGGGCTGGAGTTGGGAAATGATGAAAACTAAGGGGCTGAAGCCCCGTGGGGAGGACAAAGACATACAGTGGGTGGAGAAGCAAGATGCTGCCTGCTGTCTTGGTTTGGATGTGTGATGATGGAAAGTATCCCACAGGGACTAGCAGCTTGTTGCTTTGTTCTTAAGAAGCTCCCAGTTTACTGGTGGTAGCAGCTTTGGGGCTTGGGAGCCTGCTGTCTGCCACAGATGTGAGGGAGGGAGAAACAAGCCACTCCACCTACCCTTTTCACTGGACTCCATGGCTCTCTGGGGTTGACCTCTGCTGATACCTTGCTCCTCTTGCTCTGCTCTGCAACTTCTTCTCATGGAATCTCTTGTAAATTCTGGCACTTTTTCTTCAGAAGGACACCTGATCTATCTGATTGTTTGTTATTTCTTTTTCATCTACAACTTTTCCTTCTTTCTGAGATGATCTGGCAGCTGGTGTTTCTGGTTAGCCATCTTCTCCCTACATGGACTTCTTAATAGATGCAGAAAGCATCCTTTTTGAAGAATGTTTATTAACATGAGAAATTCTATCTGTGGTGGACAGACTCTAAAGTGATTCATCATGATTCCTTCGTCCTCGTGTTCACACCTTTCTATAATCCCATCCCCTTGAGTATGGGAGTACATGTGGGTTTCATCTAACCAATAAGATACAGCATAGGTGATGAGACATCACTTTTGTGATAATGTTATGTAGTTTGTAGCACCAGTCTTACTAGGGGACACATTCTCTTTGTGTTTGATGAAGTCTGGCATGTTGTGAAATTTTACTTGTGGAGGGGCCCACATGACAAAGAAGCGAAGGGGATTTCTAGAAGATGGGCAGTGAGAAATTGTGGTTCTCAATCTGACAGCCTGCAAAGAACAGATTGTTGCCAACAACCACTGGAGTTTGAAAGTGAATTCCTCCCAGTTGAGCTTCAGATGAGATTACACCACTGACCAATATCTTGACTGCAGCTTTGTGAGATGCTGAAAGAGAGGGTCCAGTTAAGCTGTTACCAAACTCTTTATCCACAGAAAGTGTGTGATAATATATATGTGTTGTTTTAAACAACTAAGTTTTTGATGATATTGTTATGTCACAATAGATATCTATCTAAATACTAAGTGAAAAATCAGGATAAAAACAGTATATCTTGTGCTTGTCATTCATCTTTGCTCCAATGGCTTATATAATCACTTAATTTTAAGTTACACTACATGTTAATGGTTGCAGAACAGCTGTGGCTACTGTGACTTTGCTTAGTTTCCCTTATTTCTGATTAACTCAGTTCAGTACATCTTCTGATTCTGGAACTCTGGCTGAAGAAGCAGCCTCTCTGTTAGACATTCCCATTTTTGTGCCAAAGAGGATGAACATGAACTGTGAATTAAGTTTGAATCATACAATTATATTTAAAGCTTCTACTCAGACATGACTTATATTGCACCAGGTTATTAGGGTTGTAGGATTAAAAGCCTCATTTCCTGGCTGGAGGATCTCTCTCAACTCCTACAAGTTTCTTACAGTTCCTTACTATGGGCCTTCTCATAAGCCCTCTTACAGGCCCTCTCTCAAAATCACAGTGAGCAACAGGATTTCTCACATTGTATCTCCCTCGTGCTTCAAATTTTCATGTCTTCCACTTATTCTACCAGCCAGAGAAACTCACTGCTTTTTAAAAGCTCAAATGATGGGATCAGACGCAGATAGATAGTCTTCATATATTATGCTCAATTTACTTGAGATTTTAATCATATGTGCAAAATTCCATCACTGCAGTACATCAATTAATGTTTAATTGAATAACCAGTGGACAGAGGAGGGGCTTTTATTAATCTGCATATGACACTTACATATTACATACCACACTTACATATTACTTTTGTAATCAGAAAAAAAAGTATATTTAAAATACTTGTAGCTGTGACTCGGGTGGGGCAAAGGCAATGTATGTAACTTAAACATTTGTGCCCCTGTAATATCCTGAAATAAAAATAAAATATTCAAAAATACACTGCCAATTAAAACTGAGAAGAAAAAGAGAACAAACATTCATCTTGGATTCAGACAAAGCCATTTTGAAATCATGTTACATTCATTTACCTATATTGGCTTTGGACAACTTATTTAAAATATGTGTACAAAAATAACTGTCTTAACTGGTTGTTATGAAAAGTAAGTGTGATAAATTTTGTAACATCCCTAGTAAAGCTCCTAACATATGGCTCTTTAAAACTGGAAGCTTAGATCTTAATTTTATAGTAAATTTTGCATCAAATAAATACCTAATAGTGACCATTCAAGTTAAAATTATTATAAAAATTATAGGCCTTCATATGTATCCCATCACTGTTATTCTTAGTTTTGGCAATGAAGTTAGATGCAAAAAGAATTATGAGATGTTTCTTACTGAGGCTGTAAGTTTTTCTTCATAGTGGCTTTCAGCCAAAACAGGTGATGAGACCCAAGGTCTAAAATCAAAGCCATTTTTTAACAAAGGATTGCAAATCATGTTATTTCATTTCCAAAACCACTGCCTCAGTTTTTTAAAATGAATTTTTCTTGGAATATGAACAACGATCAATGAAGTAAAGGCACTGAAATGCCAAATCAATGGTTCTGATATATGGTTTTCTAACTGGCAAAAACACTAGAAAAACAGTCTTATTTATCCAAAGTAATAACATTCATATCACCAAAATGAAATATATTCACTACAAGTTAGAAACTTATAACAGATCATATGGAAGGTCCTTAGAGATATTCAAATTTAATGCCATCATTTCTCAGATTGGGAAATTGAGGTGTAGAGAGCAGAGGTATCTTATCAATGTGCCACATCAAATTCTTCTCGTTAGGTATTTCTAGAGCAATGGTATAAATACGAATGTTATGACCCTCAGCAAGATTAAGACTGGCTTATTATTCCTCTTGTTAAGAGGATACTTATCTCCACGTCCTTGCAATAGTGAATTGTGCTGCCATAAACATTCGTGTGCAGATGT
>VBSM01003018.1:7215664-7230203 GCA_008086735.1 Cheirogaleus medius
TAAGCCCATTATCCAAAGTGAGGTGACACAAGATAAGAATAATGGGCTCCACATGTACTCTCCATCAAATTGGTACTAACTGATTAACACTATGGTGCTCAAATAGTGGTGGTGTTGACCAGGGATTTGGAGGTGGGGAGGTAGACCCACATCTGAGGTATGTGGTGAGTATTGTGGAGAGGAAGGGCATACCTCTAACCCTTGCTAGAGAGAGGCAAAGATATAAAATGCAACCAAAATGTTTGTATTCTCATATTTTCTTGAAATAAGTAAAAATAAGTAAATAAAGAGCAGAAATATGAACTAGAAAAAAAAAGGCACTTATCTACTTAGGACATTTCTTGCTAAAAGTAATTCACTGCCAGCTAAGTTCGGCCCATCCTCAAATTTAGGAAATACGTATTCAATGACTGTATTTTTTTTTCTGTTCTCCTTTCCTTATCCTGTGCCCATAACACCTGCCCATACACTAACCAGTTAGAATACAAGTAAGCACATGTTTTCTTCTGTAACTCTCCTCTCTCACCTGAATTTCAGGATTGGTCAAGGTATACCCATTCACACTGAGATATTTTCATTTGATAAGGCCTATAGGATCAATTTTTCTATACATATCTATGTGTTGATAGAAGACAAAGTAATGTACTTTATAACTATAGAATCATCAGGTACAAATTAGCCCAACTGGGCGAGGATAAGGACTTATTCAAAGTGAAGTATATTCATAGACTAGCACAAATCATGGACTGGGAATTGTAGGAAAACACCATCTTCTCAAGCTCACTGCTAACACATGCTGACATTTGGCTGGTTACAAATACATGATTTATATAAGCCAAGGGTTTGCCAGAGAGTAATTCTCTGGCAACATTTCCTTATGGACACATGCAAATTACCTCACTGGATTTGTTACACAGCTGGTTATTTTGAATGAAGACCTAGCTATGGAATGGAGAAGGATCTTGTGGAGGGAGAAGTGCCCCACATCAGATGAAAGTGCCCTAAAAAAGTTGTGGCATAGTTGGATCAATGCTGACATTTTTCAAATGCAAAAAGGGAAAAATGTGAGAAAGCAAACATACTTTTTTTTCTTCAAAGACTATATCTTTACTTGTTAAGTCGGTCCTCTTTTCAAGGTTCAGATTAAGCCCTGTCTCCTCCAGAATTCTCATTGCCTTCCCAGACTTGACATGTTCAGTTAGGTGAGAGAGCTATTGATAGTACTCCAGTAGTATTTTGATGTCTCACGCTTGATATACAGTACCCTTTTCACAACATCACAGTAATCATAGCAGTGGCCTACAAGGTGGCATGGTCTATCCCAAGACAAATAGTGTGGGTTGAGTGAGCAATTCAAAAAAGCATGGATTGAAAGAAGTTCTGCACTACTTAGGATACAGGAAGCTGCAAAAGAAACTTCCAAGGTAGCAATAATAAAAAGCAGATAATCTGATAAACACAATTATTTCCAAGTAATGAAGATTGCTAAGGTTAATTAAATCCCAAAGACTGAAAAGCCCCTTTGAAAAAAGACAGGACACATAAACTATTTTATCTTTTGGAAAGAATGGCAGGAAGATGTGCTTACAAAAAGCATGGTACTGGCACAAGAACAGAGACATAGACCAATGTAACAGAACTTATAACCCAGGTATAAAACCATCCTCATATGGCCATTTAGTATTTAACAAAGCAGACAAAAACATACACTGTGGAAAATAATCCTTATTCAATAAGTGGTGCTGGGAAAACTGGATAGCCATATGTAGAAGACTGAAACAGGATCCGCACCTTTCACATCTAACAAAAATCAAATCATAGTGGATAGCAGACTTAAACCTCAGGCATGGAACTATAAGAATTCCAGAAAAAAATGTTGGAAGAACTCCTCTAGACATTGGACTAGGCAAAGAATTTATGAAGAAGACCCCAAAGACAAAGACATCAACAACAACAACAAAAATAAATGGAACCTGATCAAATTAAAAAGCTTCTGCACAGCCAAAGGAACTATCACAAGAGCAAACAGACTACCTACAGAATGGGAGAAAATAGTCCCATATTACACATCTGATAAAGGACTTACAACTCGAATCTATATAGAACTCAGGAAAATCAGCAAGAAAAAAATCAAACGACACAATCAAAGGGAGGGCAAAGGACATGAACAGAAACTTTTCAAAAGAAGATAGTCTAATGGCTAACAAGCATATGAAAAAATGCTCAACATCTCTGATCATCAAGGAAATGCAAATGAAACCCACAATGAGATATCAATTATCACCAATGAGAATGTCCTTTATCAAAAAGCCCCTAAATAATAAATGTTGGCATGGATGTGGAGAGATAGGAACACTTCTACACTGCTGGTAGGACTGAAAACTAGTGCAACCTCTGTGGAAAGCAATATGGAGATACCTTAAAGAGATACAAGTAAATCTATCATTTAATCTAGCAATCCCATTACTGGGTGTCTACCCAAAATAACAAAAGACATTCTATAAAAAAATACATCTGCACTAGAATGTTTAATGGATCACAATTCACAATTGCAAAGATGTGGAAACAACCCAAGTGCCCATCAATCCATGAGAGGATTATAAAATATGATATATGTATACCATGGAGTTCTACTCAGCCACAAAAAAAAAAAAAACACGATGGTGATATAGCACCTCTTGTATTATCCTGGATAAAGCTGGAACCCATTCTATTAAGTGAAGTATGCCAAGAATAGAAAAACAAGCACCCTATGTACTCACCATCAAATTGGTATTAACTGATCAACACTTAAGTGCATATATAGTTGTAACATTCATTAGGTGTCAAGCAGATGGGAGTAGGGAGGATGGGATGGGTACATACACACTTAATGGGTGTGGTGCACACCATCTTGGGAATAGACACATTTGAAGCTCTGACTCGAGTGGGGCAAAGGCAATATATGTAACTTAAATATTTGTATCCCTATAATATGCTGATATAAAAAACTATTTCAAAAAGTGAGTAAAAAGAAAACAATTGGAATTTTCTTTTCTTCTTTTATTTTATTTCAGCATATTCTAGGGGTACAAATGTTAAGTTTACACATATTGCCCTTGCCCCACCTCCTCCCTCGAGTCAGAGCTTCACGTGTGTCCATCCTCTAGATGGTGGATTTGGAAGGATCTACTGTGGGATATTGATTAATTTATAATTCTTGAAGCTCCCAGACAAAAGTGGAGTCTGCTTTGACTCACAGTCTCTTTTCCCAAGCCTCTACCAGCTGCTCACAATGAAAATTGAGGACACAAAGACTACAAGAGTGGTGTTCATTGGTGTGCATGCATGTTGGTGGAACTGCCACTGGTAGACAGGCAGGAAACGTTGCCTATTTCCCTGGACTTTTACCCCAAACACAAACCATCTGCCACAGGAGGAAGGGGAGGAAACCCTACAGCTCCCAGTATCTCAGTGCTTCTAGAGGAATTATAGAAACAAATTTCATCTGCCTTTGGGAAAAAAGAGTAGGAAATCCTTTCAAATACAGGAAATTAGCTACCATTGGAGAAGGGGCAGGAAACTCTTCTATCCAATAAAGCTGCCAAATATAAGACAGAGATTGACTGCTACCCAGAGGAGGAGGAGGAGGAACACTATGAAATCTCCATCTCTAAGACCCACATGCACAGTGTCTAAGATTGAGGGTGGAGTTGAAGAACTGATTACCTCCTTGGCCAACAGCACATGCTTTTCCTTGAGTAATGAGCAGCCACAGTCTACTGCTGAGGGAATGTAACCATGTGGAGAGAAACCACTCTGTTGCACAGGCATACAAGGCTTGCTGAAAGCTAGAAGTGGAACAGAAACACTAAGAAAAGAATTCCATCAGTCCCAGGCACACATTAAGCACAAGGTGGTGACCGATTACTGGAAGAAAGAGTCAGTTACTTAAGGCTTATGTGTACACTGAAGGTAACTATAGCAACAACAAAACCTAAATGCAGCTCAACTGCCGACCAGATTGACTCAACAGTATACACTAACAGCCTGACAAAAGAAGTGGCACACACATTTCTAGGAATAAATACTATTATCTATTTAATAGTAGAATAGAAATGTAAATTAAAACCATAATTAGATATCACTATATGCCTACTAGAATGGCTATAAAGTAAAGGCCAGGCAATGCAAATACTGGTGAGGATACAAAGTGAGAAGATCTCTCATAGATTGCTGGTGGCGATGCAGAATGGTACAACCATTGTGTGACACAGTTTGACATTTTCTTATGTTGTTAAATATAGCTTTACCACATGACCTTGTAGCAATTCCACTCCCAGTTAAGGAAAATAAAAACTTGTGTTTACATGAAAACCTCTATATTAATTGTTAGAATAACTGTATTCAGAATCACCAAAAACTGAAAGCAACCAATATGTCCATCAATTAGGGAAAGGAAAAGAAAATGTGGTATATTCATACAATGGAAAAATACTCTACATTGAAAGTGATGAATTACTCATGCACTGAACTACACAGATAATCTGAAAATATTGTGCTACATGAAAGGAGTCAAACACAAAGACTGCATACTGTATTATTCCATGAATATAAAATTATAAAAAAGGTAAAACAAGATCAGTGATATCAGCAAAATGGCAGAGTAGTTCTCATGCTTCACTCCACTTTACAGAAATCCATCTAGAATCTATCCGTAGGCAAGAATACTATGATGAATATCAGAGCTTGGGAGTCAGGCTTAGACACTTTCTTGTATGCAGAACTGATAAATGGTTGAACGGTATGAGGAATGGTTCTTTTTGATCATGCTGCCCCTCCCCTAAACCAGCACAGCACCACACACAGAAATTTCTCCTGGACCTATGGTTTATATAGTACAGTGGGATAAGTGAGTTGCAGATGCATATTCAGATTCCCTACCATTCTGGGACCCTTTGAAGAAGGGTTATTCTTGTTTCATTTGTCTCATCCCATGAGAAACATTGGGAATACCAGTAGGGTTGGACTACCTTTGGGGAGTCATATAGAAATAAAGAATGAGGGTGAAGCTCACAACAACCAATGTGCAGATCTTAGTGGTTGTTATGCATTTTGTCCAACAGAGGCACAACACCAGAGAAACTAACCAATAGCATCATGGTGGAGAAAACATGGTCATCTGGTCTTCTAGGCTTGAATACCTAACCAGCTTCCCAATACAGCCCAGGTGCAGTTGTTAAGTCTTCCTCAAGTCAAGAGGCAACTACATGCCAGTGATTACTCACAGAAAGAACATCTGGACCCCAGCCAACCCTAGTGGTGGAGAGGTAATCCAACTAAATTCTGGTGCTCACATTACATCTTCCCCAGATTGGGGCACAACTGCAGGTAAGTTATCACTTATGGAGGGAACATCTGGTCCTACCCAATCTTAGCAGTGGAGAGGTAATCCACCTAAGTTCCAGTGCTCACACTGTCTTTCTAAGACTAGGAAGCTACTGCAGGTCAACAGTTGCCCACAGACGAAGTATCTGGCCTCACTCAACCCCAACTGTAGAGTAGTGTCTCCACCAAACCTCAGTGACCTGCTTAAGCCTACCTTAAGCTGAGAGGTAAGCCCAAGTCCACATAGAGCTATGCAGTATAGTCTCTGGGTATGTCCACCCAATGTGATAACCCCAGGGACTTCAACTAGCCTTGAAGCCCATTATACAAACCTGCTCAACTGCAGATTCCAAACACCAGCACTGCTCAGCCAGGGAAAACAACCTTCAACACTGTCTGATTAGAGACAATTGCAGAGTACAGCTAATGTCCTCACCATATGGCAGAGTTCAGCCAATTGTCTCACCAGACCACAGACCACAGCCAGCAACACTATTTGACCTCAGACACAAGAAGTGATCCAGCCCAGCAAGAGAACCTGACACCAAGGTCTGCCAGTTTGGTGTTGCGACCAGCCAGCCCAGCCAGAATCCCAAGCTAGACTAAATGATAAAGATATGTCACCCCCAAAGAACACTTGCAATGGCTGGAAGAGTTGGTTACCTCCTCAAATGCACAGGTTTCAACATAAGGAAACAAAGATTATGAAAAAATAAATAAATAAAACAGGAAAATGTGACACCACCAAAAGAAACCAATAAGTCTCCAGTAATGGTCCCAGACAAAATGGAAATCTATTAGATGATTCACAAAGAATTTAGAAAAATCTACCTAAAGAATTTCAGGGAACTCTAAGAAAATACAGATAAAAAATTAAATAAAATTTGGAAAAAAGTTCACAAATAAAATTAGAAGTTTGACAACAAAGTAGAAACAATAAAAAATAGACATAAAGAATATAATAACTGAAATGGAGAATTCAATGGAAAGTTTGAACAGCAGACTTTATCAATCAGAAGAATCAGTGAGCTTGAAAACAGGATAATTGAAATTGTTCAATCAGGGGAGCAAAAAGAAAAAGAGAATGAAGAATGCCTGTGGGAATTATGGGACACCATCAAACAAACAAGGATAGGAAGAGTTACTGAAGGAGAAGAGAGAGAAAAAGGCCTAGAAAGCATTTTTAAGGAAATAATATTTGAAAATTTCTCAAAACTGGGGAAAGATGGCAGTATCTAGATACAGGAAGCTCAGAGGTCACCAGTAAAATTCAATCCAAAGAGGAATTCACCAATATACTTCCTAATCAAATTATCAAAAATCAAAGACAAAGAAATAATACTGAAAGAATCAAGAGATAAGAAACACATCATATCATAGGGTCCCCAATACAACTTTCAGTAGATTTCTCAGGAGAAGCCCTGTAGGTCAGGGGAGAGTGGGATGATATATTCAAAGTGCTAGAGGGGAAAAAATAACCTGCCAAGTAAGAATATTTTATTCACAAAATTGTCCAGTAGAAATGAGGGAAAAATAAAACTTTTCCAGACACACAAAAGATAAGGGAGTTCATCACCACCAGGCCTGCTGTATGGGAATTGCTAATGGGAGTTCTTTAAGATGAAATAAAAGGCTTCTAATTAGTAACAAAAAGCATATGGAAGTTAAACACACACACAACTCAATAGATTAATACATCCTCAGATTAAAAATTCTTTAATTCTGTGAGAGTGGTGTGTAAAGCAATCTTATTCTCACTAGGAGAGTTAAAAGACAAAACCATTTAAAAGAACTATAGCTACAGTAGATTTTTAAAATGTACAAATTACAAAAACAAGTATAAATTTTGACATCAAAATCATAAAAGGTGCGTGTAGGGGTGAAAATATAGAGATTTTGTATGCAATTAAAGGAAAGTTATTATCAGTTTAAAGTGGCCTATTATAAAAATAAGATATTTTATGTAAATAAAATATGGTAACCACAAAGTAAAAACCTATTATAGTTGCATAGAACATAAAAAGCAACTATTCCCAGCCTACCACCACAGAAAACCCTCAAACCATGGGAAGACAGCAGGAGAGGTAGAAAGAAACAAGGGATACACCAAACAATCAGAAAACAAATTTCAAAATGACAGTAGCAAGTCCTTACCTATCAATAATTATGTTAAATGTAAACGAACGAAATTCTTCAATAAAAAAAATCATAGAGTAGCTGAATGGGTTAAAAAACAAACAAACAACAACAACAACAACAACAAAAAACAAGATCCAACCATATGCTGTCTACTCACTTTTGTAGTAAGGACACAAATAGACTGAAAGTGATGGGATAGAAAATGATATTCCAACCAAATGGAAACAAAAAGAGAGTAGGGTAGCTATACTTATATAAGACAAAACAGACATTAAGTAAAAAAAACTACAGAAAGAGGCAAAGAAGGTCATTGCATAATGATAAAGGAGCTAATTCACCAAGAAGACATAGCATTTTTAGATATATATGTGTCCAACATTGAAGCACATATATACATACAGTGGTTATTTGGTGAACTGAAGGGAGGAGTAGACTGTAACACTGTAATAATGGTGGACCACAATACTCCAATTTCAATCATTGTCAGATCATCTAGGCAGAACAGTAATAATGAAACATAAAATTTTAATTACATGTCAGACTAAATGGAGCTAACACATACAGAACATTCCATCCAACAATAGCTGAATACACATTCTTCTCAAGTACTCATGAAACATTCTCCAGGATAGATCCTATGTTAGGCCACAAAGCTAATCTAAACAGATTTCAGAAGATTGAAATAATATCAACTATTTTTTCAGATCATGATAACATGAAACCTAAAATGAAAACTGGGGGAATTCTTGGAAAATATATAAGTATGTGGAAAATAAACAACATGCTACTAAACAACCAATTGGTCACAGAAGAAATCAAAAAGGAAAACAAAAAATAACTAGAGACAAGTGAAAATGGAAACATAATATATTAATACTAAAACTTATGGAATGCAGCAAAAGCAGTCCTAATAGGAAAATTTATTGCAATAAAAGCCTATAGCAAGAAAGAAGAAAAATTACACATAAACACTTTAATGTTATGTCTCAAAGTTTTAGAAAAAAAGAAAAAAACATAAGGGCTAAGTTAGCAGAATGAAGGAAATAACAAAGATCAGAGCAGAAATAAATGAAATAGAGACTAAAGAAATAATTTAAAAAGTCAGAAAACTAAGAGTTGTTTTTTTTAAAAAAAGATAAACAAAATAGGCAATCCATTAGCTATACTATAGAAAAAATAGAGAATATTTAAGTAAGATCAGAAATGAAAGAGGAGACATTACAACTGAAGCCACTGAAATACAAAGGATCATAAGAAGCTACTATGAAGAATGATATGCCAACAAATTGGATAACCTAGAAAAAATGGATGAATTTCTAGACTCATAAAACCTACTAACAGTGAAATATGAAGAAATAGATAATCTGAGCAGATCAATATTGAGTAAGAAGATTAAATCTGCAATAAAAATATCTCCTATCAAAGAATAATACAGGATCGGACAGTTTCAGTGCTGGATTCTATGAAACATTTAAAGAAGAATTAATACCAATTTTTCTAAAACTCTTTACAGAAATGGGAGTACAGGAAATACTTGTAATCTCATATTAGGAGGTTAACATTATTCTGATATCAAAATCAAACAAGAACACTACAAGAAAGGAAAATTTGTGTAACATGCCATTATGATTTTACTGAGACCATTTGTATAGTGGCAAATCATGGCACTGTACCTGAATCCTTGAACTTTTGTTCAGAAAAGCATAATACAAATCTAACACTTAAATAAACATCATGCTTAATGTGTCAGAAACCTCTCCAGGTCAAATTTGATAGTAAAGATTGGCAGAACGCTTACCATCCACAGACTATGCACCTCTGACATATAAGCGATGTTCAAAACTACTTGAGATTATTGGTCTCCAATAATGATTTCCATATGAATCCATGTACAAATGTGAACAGAACTGAATCTATTAGAATGGAAATCTAATCATAGAGAAGCAGTTTTCTAAAGCATAAAAGTGTCACCTTAATTTAGAATAAGCAAATACTCTAAGTGTCTAGAGCACATTCTTTGTCTCTTTTGTCTAACTATGAGGGAGAAGTATGTTTGCAAGTTAGCTGAAAAATGGAAAACTTTCATTTAAATCAATTACTACTTATTAATAAAAACGGTTCTATGAACAAGAGGTCAAATGTTTCTTTTTGTGGTGTAAATGATGCAGACTAAATTTGAAATAGATTAAGTAGGAATGCCTGAGTATTTCAATAGAATTATATGCACACACATATCTATTTAAAGAAAACCCAACTGTTCTGAAGATAAAAACATGCAGTTCACAAAATCCATAAAGAGCACATAATTTCCTCAAAATTACCTTTCTTCAGACACTGTAAAGCATTGTTAATCAGACTCTTTAGAGGGATGGCCAGTCTGAATTAGTGAAAAGTCTTTAGTATTTATTTAGAATTTATTTATATAAATTTTATTGCTCTAATTTAAATAATAATCAATAAAGGTTAGTCTAAGAGTATTTAAGGAGCTTTTTAAAATTAATAGATAAGGATAATTTGTAACTGACTCATATTTTTTAATTCAAGTTGATTTTGCTAATATCCCTGAAAGAATTTCTTCCTCTAAACAGTTTACTATCCCTTAACATTTTTCTTTAACACTGTGAATAAGTTTGCCAAACCTTTTCTGCCAGATAACACAAAAGAGGAGTTATTAATAAGCTCACAATTTCTTAAATTATTATAAGATTCAATAATTAAGTTTGAGTTATTTTCTGAAAAATTGCCTTTATAATATTTTGATTACATGCAAGCCAAAACTTCACAAGGGTAGACAAACAATGAAAAATAACTAGATATAGAGAAAAATTGTATTTTATTTTCTCTAGACAATACTGATATAACTAGTTGATTTGATCAAACTAGGATATTTTGTTAAAACAAAACAAACACAAAAAGCTCAGGTTGTTTGACAGAATTAACTCATCACTTTTTCTTCTTTCAAACTGGCTTATCCCATACTCTTAGAGTACTCAAAATGCATTTGGTTTCTGAAATACACAAATATATATATATATAATATATATTATCTATAATATAAATATATATTCATTTGAACCAAGGTTGTTTGTTTTTTTTTTTTTTTAATGTGGTTATGTGGTTCTCATTAAAGAGATGCTTTTAATGCTCAGATTATTTTTCAGTTCTCAAGAAATTATTGAGGTCATTCTATGTGTTAAAGTTAACTTTTTCTAGCACTATCAAGGTATAATTGACAAAATTTGTATATATTTAATATATAAAGTGTGAAGATTTGATATACGTATATGTTGAAAAATGATTACCACAGTTGAGTTCATTACAACATCCATCACTTCACATAGTAAACTTTTGTGTATTTGTGTGGTGAGAACATTTAAGGTCTACTCTCTTAGCAAATCTCAAGTATACAATGAAATATTATTGACTATAATCATCATGCTATACATTGGATCTCCAGAACTTACTCATCTTATAACTATTAAAAAAGTTTGTACCCTTTGACTGATGTCTCCCTATGTTCCCCACCCCACAGCCACTGCCAATCACCATTCTATTCTCTGTTACCATGAGTTGGCCATTTTAGGTTTTACATATGAAATCATACAGTATTTGTCTTTCTCTGTCTGACTTATTTCACTTACAATCATGCCCTCAGGGTTCATCCATGTTGTTGCAAATGGCAGAATTTTCTTTTCTATGGCTGAATGATATTTCATTATCACATTTCTTTATCCATTTATCCATGTATAGACACTTAGGCTATTTCCTTATCTTGGCTATTCTGAATAATGCTGCAACGAATATGGGGGTACAGATATCTCTTTGAGATAGTCCTTTCCACCAGATATATACCCCAGATTGGGATTTCTAGATTATATGGTAGTTCTATTTTCAATTTTTTGAGGAATCTCCATACTGTTTTCTCAAAATGGTTATACCAATTTATATTCCTACCAACAGTATGCAAGGGTTCCCTTTTCTTTATACCTTCACTAACACTTCTAATCTCTTGTCTTTTTGGTAATAATCATCTTAACACTTGTGAGGTGATATCTCTTTGTGGTTTTAATTTTCATTTCCATGATTATTAGTGATGTTGTATAGCATTTCATACATCTATTAGCCGTATGTAGATATTTTTCCAAAAATGATTTATTCTTTTAGCTATTATTTTTTTTATTTCAGCATATTATGGGGGTGCAAATTTTAAGGTTTCAAATAATGCCCTTGCACCCCGTACCCCCACAAGTCTGAGGTTCAAGCATGACCATCCCCAAGATGGTGTACATCTCACTCATTATGTATGTATATACCCGCCCCCACCACCCCCCTCCCACTGTCCAATACCCATTTAATGTAATTCCTATGTGTCCACTTAGGTGCTGATCATTTAATATCAATTTGCTGGTGAGTATATGTAGTGCTTGTTTTTCCATTCTTGGGATACTTCACTTAAGTATGGGTTCCAGCTCTATCCAGGAAAGTACAGGTTGTGCTATATCAACATTGTTTCTCAAAGCTGAATAGTACTCCATGGTATGCATATACCACATTTTATTAATCCACTCATGGATTGATTGGCACTTGGGTTGTTTCCACAGCTTTGCAATTGTGAATTGTGCTGCTATAAACATTCAAATGCAGGTGTCTTTTTTGTAGAGTGTCATTTGATCTTTTGTGTAGATGCCCCGTAATGGGATTGCTGGATCAAATGGTAGATCTACTTGTATTGTTTTAAGGTATCTCCATATTGCTTTCCACAGAGGTTGAAATATTTCGCAGTCCCACCAGCAGTGTAGGAGTGTTCCTATCTCTCTGCATCCACGCAAACATCTATTGTTTTGGGATTTTTTGATAAAGGCCAATCATAATGGAGATAAGTGATATCTCATTGTGGTTTTAATTTGCATTCCCCTGATGATTAGAAATGTTGAGCATTTTTTCATATGTTTGTTAGCCATTATTCTATCTTCTTTAGCAAAGTTTCTGTTCATGTCCTTTGCCCACTTTTGATAGATTTGTTTGATTATTTCTTGCTGATTTTCATGAGTTCTAAGTAGAATCTAGTTATCAGCCCCTTATCAGATGTGTAGGATGCGAAAATTTTCTCTCATTCTGTGGGTTGTCGGTTTTGTTTTAATGACTGTTTTTTTGACTGTGCAGAGCCTTTTTAGTTTGATCAGGTGTCATCCATTTATTTTTGTTGCTGCTGTGATTGCCTTTGGGGTCTTCTTCATAAATTCTTTGCCTAGGCCAATGTCTAGGAGACTGTTTCCAACATTTTCCTCTAGAATTCTAATTTCTAAATCTAAGTTTCATACCTTAGATTTAAAGTCTGTTACCTAGCATGAGTTGATTTTTGTGAGAGATAAAAGTTGTGAATCCTGCTTCAGCCTTATAAAAGTGGCTATCCAGGTTTCCCAGCACGATTTATTGAATAAGGATTCTTTTCCCCAGTGGATGTTTTTGTCTGTTTGTCGAAGATTAGATGGGTATATGAGGATGGTTTTATATAAGGGTTCTCAGTTCTGTTTCACTGGTCAATATTCCTATTTTTCTGCCAATACTAAATTCACTTATATACTACAGCTTTGTAGTATAGTTTGAAATCTGGCATACTGATACCTCCGATTTTGTTTTTATTGCCAAGTGTTGCTTTTTATATATGGGATCTTCTCTGGTTCCCAATGAAGTGTAATAATACTTTTTCTATATATGTGAAGAATGATGTTGGGATTTTTGTTCTTTTATTTCATTATATTATGTGGATACAACTATTGTTAGGGTTACATATATTGACCCTGCCAACCTTCTCCCCCCACTGTGCTAGAGCTTAAAGCATTTCCAGCCCATGGTGGTGCGCATCACACCCATTATGTAAGTATACACTCTTCCCTTTCCCCGCCACCTGCCCGCCACCTGCCCACCACCCAATAAAAGATTTTGGATTTATTTTTGTCATTTTGTTTGCATTGTATTTCTTTGCCTCTCCCTAAGAAGGGCTAGAGGTATTCCCTTCCCCCCCCCACAATGTTCACCATATCTCAAGGATATGGGTCTCTCCCCAGCCCCTGAATCCCTGTTGAGTACTACCAACATTTGAGCACCATAGTTTAAATCAGTCAAAACCAATTTGATGGTGAGTATATGTGGAGCCCATTTTCCTGGTCTTGTGTTACCTCACTTTGGATAACAGGCTTAAGTTTAATCAAGGATAGCATAAGCGGTGCTAATTCACTGTCGTTTTTAGAATTGAGTAATATTCCACAGTGAACATATACCAAATTTTAATTATCCATTCCTGAATTGACGGGCACTTGGGTTGTTTCCATGACCGTGCAATAGTGAATTGTGCTGCAATAAACATTCGGGTGCAGATGTCTTTATAATAGAATGACTTACGCTCTTTTGGGTAGATGCCCAACAATGCTATTGCAGGGTCGAATGGTATTTCTATTTCTATCTGTTTGAGGTATCTGCAAATTCTTTTCCACAAAGGTTGCACTAATTTGCAGTCCCACCAGCAGTGTAAGAGAGTTCCTGTCTCTCCACATCCTTGCCAACATTGGTTGTTTTGGAATTTTTTGATGCATGCCATTCTCGCTGGGGTTAGGTGCCATCTCACTGTGGTTTTGATGTGCAATTCTATGATGATTAGAGATGTTGAGCATTATTTTATATGTTTACAGGACATTATTTTGTCTTCTTTGGAGAAGTTTCTGTTCATTTCCATTGCCCATTTTGTACTGGGGTTGTTTGATGTTTTCTTGTTAATCCTTTTAAGTTCTAGATAGATACTTGTTATTAGAACTTTATGAGAGGTATAGAGAGCAAATATTTTCTCCCATTCTGTGCGTTGTCTATTTGCTCTTATGATAGTTTCCTTGGCTGTGCAGAAACATTTTAATTTGATGAGATCCCATTTGTTTATTTTTGCTGCTGCGGCAATTGCCTTTGGGATCTTCCTCAAAAATTGTTGGCCTAGACCAATGTCTGATAGGGTTTTCTCAACATCTTCTTCTAGGATTCTTAA
>VBSM01003018.1:7230303-7260226 GCA_008086735.1 Cheirogaleus medius
TTTGTGAGAGGTGAGAGGTAGTGATCCTGGTTCAATCTTCTGCATGTAGCTAACAAGATTTCCCAGCACCCTTTATTGAAGAGGGATTCTCTTCCCCATTGTATATTTTTGTCTGGTTTAACAAAGATTAGATTACTGTATATTGAGGGTTTCATGTCTGATATCTCAGATCTATTCCAGATATCTATGCTTCTGTTCTTGTGCCAATCCCAGGCTGATGTAACTATTATTGCTTTATATTACACCTTGAGGTCAGGAAGACTGATGCCTCCCAGTTTGTTCTTTTTACTTTAAATTGCTTTGGCTATACGAGGTTTTTTCTGGTTCCATACAAAGTGAAGAATTATTTTTTCTAGTTCTGTAAAGAATGCTGGTGGTATTTTGATGGGGATTGCATTAATTCTGTAGATCACTTTCGGTAATATTGACATTTTGACAATATTGATTCTACCAATCCATGAACGAGGTAGATTTTTCCATCTGTTTAAATCATCTGCAATTTCCTTTTTTAGTGTTTCATTGTCCTTCTTGTATAAATCTTTTGTTTCTTTCGTTAATTATACTCCTAAATATTTAATTTTCTTTGGGGCTATAGTGCAGTGTATTGCGTTTTTGATTTGGATTTCTGCTTGATGGTTCTTGGAATATATGAATGCTTCTGATTTGTGTATATAGATTTTATAGCCTGAAAGTTTACCAATTTCATTTACTAAATCTAGGAACGTCTTGGATGAGTCCATGGGGTTTTCTAGGTATAATACCATATCATCGGGGAAGAGGGAGTGTTTGGTCTCATCTGCCCCCATTTGGATACCCTTAATATCCCTTTCTTGCCTAATTGCTATAGCTAGGACTTCAAGCACTATGTTGAATAGAAGAGGAGATAGCGGACATCCTTGTCTAATTCCAGTTCAAAGAGGGAATGATTTCAATTTTTCACCATTTAGAATGATATTAGCAGTGGGTTTGTTGTTTATGGATTTGATAATTTTAAGGTAGAGGCTTCTATGCCTATTTTGTTATGTGTTTTTATCAGAAAGGTATGCAGGACTTTGTCAAATTCTTTTTCTGCATCTATTGACAGAATGATATGGTCTTTGTCCTTGTTTTAATTTATGAGATGGACTGCATTTATAGATTTGCGTATGTGGAACCAGCCTTGCATCCCTGGAATAAAGCCCACCTAGCCATGGTGAAATTATTTTTTTGATGTGCTGCTGAATTGTATTTGCTAAAATTTTATTCAGGATTTTTGCATCTATATTTATGAGGGATATCGGTCTCTAATTTTCTTTTTCTGTGGCATTCTTTCTGGCTTTGGTATCAAGGTGACATTGGCTTCGTAGAATGAATTCGGAAGGATACCATCATTCTCAATGGTATGGAATAATTTCTGTAGTATAGGTATGAGTTCATCTGTGCATGTTAGGTAGAACTCTGAAGTGTAGCCATCTGGCCCAGGACTTTTCCGTTTGTGGAGGTTTTTAATTACTGCTTCAATTTCTGAGCTTGAGACCGGTCTATTCAGGAATTCTGTTACCTCCTGGGTGAACTTAGGGTGGTTGTATGAATCCAGGAATTTGTCCATTTCATCTTAATTCTGTAATTTTGGGGCATGTGGATTTTTATAGTAATCAAATATAATGTTTTGTATTTCTTTGGTGTCTGTTGTGATCTTTCCTTTTTCATTTCTTATTGAGTTTATTAGAGTCCTTTCCCTGTGAGTCCTTGTCAATCCAGCAAGAGGGCCATCAATTTTGTTTGTCTTTTTGGAAAACCAGCTTCTGGTATTTTTGATCTTTAGTATAGTTTACTTGTTCTCCCTTTCATAAGTTTTGCTTTGATCTTCATTATTTCTTTTCTTCTACTGGTATTGGAAATTGTTTGCTCTTCTTTGTCTAATTCTTTGAGCCTATTCGTTAGGTTGTTAGTATCTAAGCTTTCTGTGTTTTGGGCATGAGCGTTGATTGCTATCAATTTTCTCTCAAGTATGCTTTTGCTGTATCCCACAGGTTTTGGTAACAAGTATCACCGTTAACATTTTGTTCGAAGAAACTCTTGATTTCCCTCTGTATTTCTTCCTGGACCCAATAATTTTTTAATAATTGATTGTTTAGTTTCCATGATTTTGTGAGGCATTGAGTGCCACTATAGTAATTGAACTATAATTTTATGCCACTATGGTCGGAAAAGATACAAGATATAATTTCTATTTTCTTGAATTTTTTGAGATCTTATTTGGGGCCTAGGATGTGATCCATTTTGGAGTAGGACCCAAGGGCTGCTGAGAAGAATATAAATTCAATTTTATTTGCATGGAATGTTTTATAGAGATCTGTCAGACCTTTTTGATCAAGAGCTCTGCTCAATTCCCTTATATCTTTGGTTATTTTCTGTTTGGAGGATCTATCCAGATCATTCAGTGGAGTGTTGAAGTCTTCTGCTACTATGGCAGTGTTGTGTAACATGGTGTTTATATGAGATAATGTTTACTTTATGTAATTGCGTGCTCCTGATTGGGAGCATAGATATTAAGAATTATTAAGTCTTCTTATAGAAACTTCCCTTTCACCAATATAAAATGGCCCTCTTTATCCTTTTTTACTTTTGCTAATTTAAAGCCTATGTTATCTGCAAATGGTATAGCTACCCCAGCTTTCTTTTGACTTCCATTTGACTGGATGATAGTTTTCCATCCCTTGACCTTCATCTGGAAGACATCTTTGTGGGATAGATTTGTTTCCTGTAGACAGCAGATACTAAGCTTGTGGATTTTGTCCACTCTGCAAGTCTATGTCTCTTCAAAGGACAGTTGAAATCATTTACATTTATTGAGAAGATAGAAATTGGAAGAAGATTACCATTCATATTGTTGCTTTGTCTTACTCATTGAGTCATCCTGTAGTTCGAGGTGTAAACTTTAAATCCTTGATGATTTTACTTTGTGGAGTGTTTATTTCCCTGTTCATTTATAAATGCAGGTCTGAGAACTTCCTGTAGGACTGGTCTGGACTTTGCAAATTCCTTCAGTGATTGCTTGTTTGAGTAGGACTTTATTTCTCCCTCATAGATTAAACTCAATTTTGCTGGATAAAGATTCTGGGTTGGGCTGTCTTCTGTTTTAGCAGGTTAAGGATAGTGACCGCATCCCTCCAGGCTTGTAAGGTTTCAGATGAGAAGTCTGCTGTTAGTCTGATAGGTTTTCCTTTGCAGGTTAATTGTAGTTTTCGCCTCGCTGAACGGATTATTGCTTCATTCACGTTTACTTTGGTCAACCTAATGACCACGTGACAAGGTGATTGCCTTTTCATGTTGAGTCTCCCAGGAGTTCTGTGAGCTTCTTGTATTTGGATATCTAGATTTCTGGCCAGGCCCGGAATATTTTCCTAGAGTATTCCGTGAAATAAATTTTCCATCCCTTGAGATTGTTCCTCTTCCCCTTCTGGAATCCTGATCACCCTGAGATTCAGCTTTTTAACGTAAGCCCACACTTCTTGTAAGCTTTGTTCTTGTCTCTTGTTTCTGTGTTACCTTTCTTCCTCTGATTTGTTTAGGGCATAGGTGTAATCTTTGAGCTCTGAGATTCTTTACTCTGCATGGTCCATCCTGTTCTTGATGGCTTCTACTGTATTATGGATATCCTTGATTGTTTCCTTCATTGCCAAAATTTCTGATTGGTTCTTCTGTATATTTTCTATTTCTTTGAAATGTTTTTCATTCATTTCCTGGATTTTTCTTGTGTTCTCTTTATGTTGTGATTATATTTTCTCTTCAATTCCCTTGAGTTTTCTGACAATCCGTATTCGAAATTCTTCCTCTGTCAGTTTAATCATATCATGTAGGTTGGTGTCGGTTGATGGAGGTCAAGTATGATCTTTTGGAGGTGACTTTTCTCTCTGCTTTTTCATGTATCCTGTGATCTTCCCCTGGTTATTTCTCATCTGGGAGTTCTGTTGGGGACCAGAAGTGTTGGGACTGGGTAATGATCAAAATTTTGGAATTCCTAAGGATTGATCTATGGCAGGGCTGGGGGTATGTGGTCTGGTCCTGTAGTGTCTTAGAGGAATTTGAGTCAGTTGGATAATCTTTGATCTAATGTCTTCACCTTATGTCTATTAAGATTAAGAGGTTTAGTCCCCTTGCTTAGAGATTCAGGGGTTAGATAACTCTTGTGGGTGTGAGATCGCTCTCAACTCCTAGGTTGAAGATGGAGGCAATATGATAAGTTCTGAGATTATGCTGACTTTCATTTCCTGAGGTCTCTGAGAGTTACAAATCAAACAGAGACCTGCCAGGTGGTTTATCTCCTGCCAGGATGAAGTCAGTTCCTTATGCACAGAATCCTGGAGGGTTGGTCGCTGCTGAGGGTATTTTCAGCTCCGTCAAATCTCAGCCCTGACAACAAGCTCCCTCACTCCTCTGAGCGCAAGAGAGTTGTGTAGCGAAAGACTGTCCCATATCAGACTGGCAGGGTAGCCTGACCTGCCTTTCTCCCCCTTTTGTTTCCCTAAATACAGGAACGCAGTAAAGCAGTAGGTATGGGCGAAGTCCCTTTCTCAGCTCTGCCCTGAGGAGGAGTTGGAACCTTTGGTGTGGAGCGCCCGTACCCAAGTCACAGGAGAGCTTGGGTGAAACTTTCTCTCCAGGCTCTTTCTAGAAAAATAGGCTCATTCACAGCGCTCTTTCTAGAAAAACAGGCTCATTCACAGCTCAGCCTTGTCCAGGTGGACTCTGCTCTCTGGCCGCAGAGCGCAGGAGGGTTGGGTAGCAAGAGATTGTCCAATATCAGACTGGTGGGGCAGCCAGACCAACCAATCTCCTCCTTCTGTTTCTCTAATTATAGAACCACAGACAAGCGACAGGTATGGACTCCGACCCTTTCTCAGCTCCGCCCTAAGGCGGAGATGGGCCCTTTGGCGCAGAGAGCCCAGAACCAAGTTGCAGGAGATCGTGGGTGAAAATTTCTCTCCAGGCTCTTTCTAGAAAAGCCCAGCTCTTTCACAGCTCGGCCTTGCCTAGATGGGCTCTGCGCTCTGGGTGCAGAGTGCAAGGGGGTTGTGTAGCGAGAGACTGTCCAATATCAAGCTGGTGGGGCAGCCACTCCTGCCTATTTCCCCCTACCATTTCTCTAGGTACAGAACTGCAGACAAGCCACAGGTATGGACTCCAACCTTTTCTCAGCTCTGCCCCAAGGTGGAGTTGGGACCTTTTGCACAGAGTGCCTGGAACCAAGTTGCAGGAGAGCATGGGTGAAAGTTTCTACCCAGACTCTCTCCAAAAAGTCCTGGCTCTTTCACAGCTCAGCCCTGCCCTGGAGAGCTCTGCTCCCTAGGTGCAGAGAGCAAGTGGGTTGTGTAGCGAGGGATCAGGCCATCCTATATTGGACTGGCGAGGCAGCAGTGCCTATCACCACTCCCTCCCCCCCTTCCAAATGCCAAGACCAAGTCAGACTGCAGGGATGGGGAGACAGGAGCAGTGTTGGAGATGCAGAGGGACTTCCTCAAACTTGCGGAGTCCCAAGGGATCAAGGAACCTAGCCAAAACCTCAACCATATCCAAGGTCAAAGCCTCCTTTCATGTAACTCCCCTCACCCTGGACCTGGAAGCAACCTGCAGAGTAATGCCAGAGTAGGCTCTCGTTTCTGCCAAGTGGGGGAGCAATCACTGGGTTTGGACCCTCCCCCACCTGAAGCTGCCTTCGCTGCGTGCTGAGGAGAGTTCAAAATGTTCCCTGCTCTAGTCTCCTCTCCACACACCTTTGTCAGGTGCTACCCCTTCTCAGCAAGTTCAGGCACTTCCAGGCCTAGGTGGGTGTGGAGCTCAGTGTAGGAGAGGGCGACTCTCAGCCAGGTACGGCTGGTGGCCCTGCTGGTTGGCAGTGGCTCAGGCCTTGTCTGGCTCCCTCCCTGTTGTATGTTTCTGATTCCACGGGATTTGAGAAAGAATATCCGAATCACCTTTGATTTCAGCTGTAGATTGTCTTATCCCTCCGTTTCTGCAGGCTTGCGAAAGTGAATGTCTGCAGGCTTGCGAAGCTGGTCCTGTAGATGTGTAGATGGCTTGCATGTGACTGTCTGCTTTCTTAACTTTCTGCATTGGGAGCAAAGAGCCAGGAGGACAACCCTACTCTGCCATTTTTCCACTCCGATGTTGGGATTTTAATAGGTATTGCATTGAATCTGTAGATCAGTTTGGGTAGTATAAACATTTTAAGAATTTTGAGTCTGCTGACCCACGAGCATGGTATGGATTTCCATTTGTTTACATCCTCTGCTATTTCCTTCCTCAGAATTTCAAAGTTCTCCCTGTAGAGGTCTTTTACCTCCTTAGTTAAGTATATTCCTAGGTACTTTATTTGCTTTGTTGCTAATGTGAAACGTATTGAGTCTTTGATTTGGTTCTCAATTTGTTTGTTTTTGATGTATAGGAATGCCTCTGATTTCTGTGTATTGAATTTGTATCCTGAGACTTTACTAAATTATTTTATCAATTCTAGGAGTCTCTTGGTTGAATCCCTGGGATTTTCTAAATATAATATCATATCATCTGCAAACAGTGAAAGTTTGATCTATTCTGCCCCAATTTGGATACCTTTAATTCCACTTTCATGTCTGATTGCTATAGCCAAGACTTCCAGCAGTATGTTGAATATTAGTGGAGTTAGTGGGCAACCTTGCCTTGTTCCAATTCTAAGTGGAAATGCTTTCAATTTTTCCCCATTCAGTATGATGTTGGCTATTGGTCTGTCGTATATGGCTTTTATCTTTTTTAAGTATGTCCCTTCTATGCCTATTTTATTAAGTGGTCTTATCATGAAAGGGTGTTGAATTTTGTCAAATGCTTTTTATGCATCTATTGAGAAGATCATATGGTCTTTGTTTTTGCTTCTGTTTATGTGGTGAATTACATTTATAGATTTACATATGTTGAACCATCCCTGCATCCCTGGGATGAAGCCCACTTGGTAATGATAGATTATCTTCTTGATAAGCATCTCGTTTCTGTTAGCTAGGATTTTGTTGAAAATTTTTGCATCTATATTCATAACGGATGTTGGTCTGTATTTTTCTTTTTTTGTTACATCCTTTCCTGGTTTTTGTATCAGGGTTATGTTTGCTTCATAAAAGGTGTTGGGAAGGATTGCATTCTTCTCGATGTTGTGGAATAATTTCTGCAAGATAGGCACCAATTCTTCTTTGTAAGTGTGCTAAAATTCCGGTGGGAAACCATCTGGGATGGTATGTTTCTTTTCAGGAAGACTTTTAATATCTGTTTCTATTTCAGCTCTTCTGATTGGTCTGTTCAGGAATTTTATTTCTTCGTGGTTGAGCTTAGGGAGGCTGTGCATTTCTAGAAATTTGTCCATTTCCTCCACATTTTCCAGTTTGTGTGCATAAAGTTTTTTGTAGTATTCATAAATCATATCTTGTATCTCCTTGAGATCACTTGTGATATCTTCTTTTTGGTTCCTTATGGAGCTTATTAGTGATTTCTCTTTTCTGCTTTTCGTTAGTCTAGCCAAAGGCATGTCAATTTTGTTTATTTTTTCAAAGAATCAACTTTTTTTAATTAATCTTCTGTATTGTTTCCCTGTTGTCAATTTCATTTAGTTCTGATTTGATCTTTTTAATTTCACTTCTTCTACTCGGTATGGGCTTGGTCTGTCCTTCTTTTTCCAGCTCTTTTTGTCGATTCATTAGAATGTCTATTGTGATCTTTTCAACTTTTGGATATAGGCATTTATGGAAATTAACTTTCCTCTCAGTACTGCTTTAGCTGTGTCCCAGAGGATTTGATAACTTGTCTCTCTGTTTTCATTAAGGTCAAAGAATTTTTTGATTTCCATCTTGATTTTTTCATTTATGAAGTAATCATGTAGCAGAAGGTCGTTTAATTTACACATTTTGGTGTAGAAATGTGGGTTTCTGTTAGAGTTGATTTCTACTTTTATTCCATTGGTATCTGAGAAGATACATGGTATGATTTCTATTTTTTTTTAATTTTTTGAAACTTGTTTTTTGTCCTAGGATATGGTCAAACTTAGAGAATGTCCCATGAGCTTATGCGAAGAATATATTCAGTGGATTTTGGGTAGAACGTCCTGTATAAGTCAGTCAGGCCCAATTGTTCTAGAGTTTTATTTAAGTCCATTATGTCTTTATTAATTTTATGTTTGGAGGATCTGTCCTGTGCAGTCAGTGGGGTGTTGAAATCTCTGGTTATTATGGGTTGCTGTTAATCAATTAGTTTAGATACAGTAAGGTTTGCTTTATGAATCTGGGTGCACCTAAGTCAAGTGCATATATATTTAAAATTGTTATGCCTTCTCTTTGAACTATACCCTTCACCATTATATAATGACCCTCTTTGTCTTTCACTATTTTTGTTGGTTTAACAACTAAATTATCTGAAATCACAACTGTCACACCAGCCTTCTTTTGGCTTCTGCTTGCTTGAAATACTGATATCCACCTCTTTACTTTTTGTCTATATGCATGCTTGCAGGTTAGATGTGTTTCCTGAAGATAGAAGATACTTGGTTTGTATATTTTTGTCAATTCAGCCAGCCCATGTCTCTTGAGTGGGAAGTTTAAGCAATTCACATTTATTGAGATAACTGATTGGAGGGACAGATTACTGTTCATTTTGTTGGCTTGGACATTGTTGCTTTGTTTTCTCTCTTGAGCCATTGTGATATCTGGCCTTTAATCTCTAGGATTTGGGTGTTTTTACATTCATGAGTATTTGTTGTCCTGTTCCATGTATAACATTGTTTTGAGTACTTCTTGTAGGGCTGATCTTTTCTTGGTGTATGCCCTCAGTCTTTGCTTATCTGAGAATGTCTTAATTTGTCCTTCATATATGCAGCTTAGTTTTGTTGGCTACAAGATTCTAGGCTGGGCATTATTCTGTTTCAGAAGAGTGAGAATGTGGTCCAAGTCTCTCCTTGCTTTAATGTTTCTGTTGAGAAGTCTGGTGTTATTCAAATTGGCTTTCCTTTGCATGTAACATGCTTCTTTCACCTTAAAGCTTGTAGGAGGGTCTCTTTTGTTGATATTTTGGTCAGCCTGATGACTACGTGTCATGGTGTTTTCCTGTTTGCATTGTATTCCCAGGGGTCCTTTGTGCTTCTTGTACCTTTATGTCAAGCTTATTGGCCAGACCTAGGAAATTTTCCTCAATTATATCTTCAAATACCTTATCCAACCCTTGCGTTTATTCTTCCTCCTTTTCCGGAATCCAGAAGAGCAGCAGATTCTATTTCCTTGTATAATCCCACAATTCTTGTAAGCTCTGCTAATGTCTCTTATTTTTCTGCTCTATCTCTGTGATTAACTGAATTGATTTGAAGGTGTTATCTTCAATCTCTGAGATTCTTTCTTCTGTTTGGTCCACCCTATTTTTGAGTCTTTCCACTGTGCTTTGTATTTTCCTGAATAAATTTTTCATTTCCAGGACATATGATTGATTTTTCTTTAAGATATTGACTTCCTTAGTGAATTTTTATTCCAAGTCCTGAATTTTCTTTGTAGTTTCTTTGTGTTGGTTATCCATTTTTTCTTGCATATCATTAAACTTTCTTACAATTCAATTTTGGAATTTTTCTTTTGTCATTCTAGTGTTTTGGGTTTGGTTAGTATCCATTTCTTGAGAGCTGGTGTATCTCTTTGGGGGAGTGTTTTCGGTTTGATTCTTCATAGTTCCAGAATTCTTTCACTGAGACCTCACCATCTGGATCAGCTGTTGTTTTTTCCTATGCTACTTAACAGACTCTGTGTATAAACTATTTCTGTGGATGGTACATGAAGAAGGCCACCTGGGGGTCCTCTCTTCTATGGTTTCTTGATCTGCCACTGGAGGGAGTTCTTCCACCACACTTCAGAGGCTACCCCTGATGGAAGGGGTTACTTGTGGAGCCTATTGTGGCCACTTCTGGGGGATTTGTTCCTTTACCAAGGCCCTGACTGTTGGCCACTGACCGGGAGAGGAGATCCAGCCTGAGCATTTTGATCAACTGGATGACTTAAACTGGTCTGGAAAGAAAAGTCATTTGGCTGCTAGCTATCGATCTGTGCACAGGCCCAGTGGATTCACCCTAGATCAGGGGGATAGTGGCTTTTCTTGTCTCATGCCCCTTCCGGGGGGGTGGGAGCCTACTCCTTTTGGCATGAGAAATGCAGGGTAGGGGGAGGAGGTAGCACCCAAGTCTGCCCTGTACCCTGGCACCCCAGTGGCTGTAACTCCCCTTGGTGTTAGCCTCCTCAGCACTAAAGTTCAGAGTTTTTTGATCAAGGCAGGCCTGTCCAGCTGATCGCAGATTGTGTAAGGGCGGAATTTGTCAGGAGAGTCTCTATGCTGGAGGAGGTGATCTGCCCACCGCACAGTATCACACACCATTGTGGCTGGGCTATGGACCCCCTCAATGGTAACTGCTTGCCCACTTGCAGGGTACTAGCACTGGGGGCAGCTGTTTTGGAGGTGGCAGGTGCCGGATTGGGGGTCTGGGTCATCAGGACACCCTGTTGCCTCCTCTATGCTGCCTTCCTACTGACTCACGCCTGTTCAGCCATAGTTCCTGCTCTTACTGACCCACCCTGGGCAGGCCTATTCACAGAGGCAGTTCCAGCTTAGAGTCTCCGACTTAGTGAACAGCTCTTTAGGACTGGCCCCTCTGGTTATCAGAGGCAAGATATCTAACTGTCTCCCCTATCAGCTCAGTCCGGTTTCCTCCCCACTTGGTGCTGTCCTAGCTCAGAGCTCCAGGGGGGTTCACAGTGCTTTCCTCTAATGACCGCACTCCATAGCACCCACTTATCCTGCTGCGATTTTGCACCAACTTCAGGCAGGTCCCTGGCTGGGTGGGTTTGGAGGTCAATGGGGAACCAAGAAGTTCTACTGTGGGTCTGATCCCACTTCACCCCCTGGCCCGGGAGGCCGGCGCCCTCCCACGCTCTATGCCTTATTGTTTGTTTTGCACTCTCCAGAGAACGCGATCCTATCTCCCTATCACCTTGTTTTTCCATTTTTGAGAGTCTCACGCTGAACCTCTGCCAATTCACAATGCTGTTCTTGTGGGGGAGAGATACACTCATGTGTAGGAGACCAAGATCTATGTCTCTTTCTCTGGGAATAGGAATCCGGGAAGTTACCTTTACTCCATCATTTTCTCTCCCTCTATTTCCCCATTTTTTAACCAAGTTATTTGTTTGTTTGTTTATTATTGAGTTGCATCACTTCCTTATCTATTTTTTGGATATTAATACATTGGATAATATTTTTACAATTTTGCTCTGCTTACAGTTTTCTAAGAGCATTAAGAAATAGTATATACACATACATGTAATAGTTAGAGGAAAATGCAGAGTAGGCTTCATCCATTCATTCCTTTTATTGTCCATTCAACTAACATGTTTCAACTACATGTTGTACCAACTTCTAAAGTGTAAATATGTGGAAGAACATTGTTTGCCATCTGGGAGCACTCAGTCTAGTGGGGAAGGCAGACTGATGAAGAGATAATTGAAATGTGGTGAGATGCAGGAATGATGGCCAGGTATAATAATTTGGAATTATTTGGGGAAAATGGTAAGGGCCTGATGTAAGAGGTTCTCTGCTTGGGTGGTGAAGAAAGGATAGCCTTTGAAATATTTCTATGGTTTAGAATTGATAGCATGAAGTGACAGGTATGATATAGGAAGGAAAGGGATAGGGTTCGGACATGTCTATCAGTTTTCTACATTTGTTAATTAGGCATCTATCTACCATTTTCTGAGACAGAAAACTCAGATCGAGTGATAGATTAAGGTGTGAATGTACAAACAGTGGGTTTGGTTTTCTATGTTCACTTGAAGTGCTTTTGAAATATTCCAAACTATATATCTGGTAAATAGAAAAATAATAGAGATCTATAAATGAGAATATTGATATTAAATATCATTATAAATTTGGGAATAATTAGCACACCAGTGCCAGTTGAGGCCATGTGACACCAGTTCACCAAGTGAGAATGAAATGACCTAGAGAAAGACTTATTTTAAGGAACATATAGAAGAAGGTGAGCACACAAACAGACTGAGAATAAGGAGTCAGAGAGCCAGGAGGAAATCCAAATGAGTGTGATAGGACAGGAATCAAGGTACTGCACTGGTTTGAGGAGGACAAAATAACCAACTATGAAGGTTGCTGCTGAGAAATCAAATAATATGAACACTGGATAATAGTCATTGGCTTTAGCATCATGGGAATTGAATTTTCTGTGACATTAATGAGTTTCAATAGAGTGGTGCAGACAGAAGCCAAAATGAAGTAAGCTGAAGAGTGAGTAGGAAGTGAGTGGGAAATAAGGAGGCATAGACAATGAATATAGATAGCTCATTAAAGAATTCTGGCTGTTAAATGGAATAGGGAGGATGGCCTATAACTGGAGTGCTATAAAAAAGAATCTAGGACGGTTTTTGTGTTGTTTTGTTTTTGAGAGAGATGTGCGTAAAAATATTTGTGGATAGGAAAGACTCATATGTTTCCTATGACATATGGAAAGAAAGGCTGAATAATCAAGAGAGAGCATGTAGTGTAAAGAAAGGGGATTTAATTCTCACAACTTCTTAGTGATTTGAGGTTTTTTTGTGTGTGATTTTGCTCAAATATTAGGCTTTATTTATTCAAAAACATTTACTAAAAGTTTACTCTGCAAGAGGCTCTGCGCAAGGAACTAACACTCTAGTGAGGTTTGGGTAAGGAGAAAGACAAGTAAAACAATGATTTCTATGGAGTGTACTAGGTGCTAGACCTAGAATGGGCCAAACAGTATGCTATAGGAATGGTAATAGGCCCTCAATGTTGTACTTGCTCTCAATAGAATTTTGTTAACACATTATGTTACTTCTGCTGACGTTTCACTAATCAGTATTCTGTCATAAGGGTCCTAGAATTACTTTACAGAGGCCAAGGAATACTGTTTTCATTTGAAATGAGGAAAAGAAAACTCTGATGAACACATAACAATTTCTTTATCACACTATCTTAATTTAGGTTCCCCTGAATGTAGAGCCAAAGATAAAGACCAAAGTGCAATAGTTTGCTTGTGAGTTGATTCCAGGAATGAGGAGTAAGGGAACAGGGAGAGTAAGGCAGAAAGGAAATATCAATATACCAATATAAGGTGTGCAATTGAGACCATCACTCTGGGCACAATGGACTCAGTTGTGTTGAGACCTTCTAAGAAGTGCATAGAATGCACACCAGAATTGTCCACCTGATGAACAGAGGTAAGATAATATATTAATTTGATTTTGTCTTTCATTGGTTAAAGATTCATCTTGGGGATAATAATCTCACATTTCTGGAATGTGGAAAGCATGATCTTATCCCCATGCTATTTGGGAAATCCCCAGGAAGAAAGACATTGTGGCAAGTTCTTGAGGTGAGATGCTGCCAGCATAAGGTGAATATGAGCTCACAAGAAATTGTCCACTGAAGCTGCAGGTGAAATCAAATGTGGGCTGAGCAGGTGTGACATAGACAATCAAATGTATCTGCTACACTTAACAACTATAATTTAACAAAAAGAAATAAGGAAACAAAATAACTTTCATTCAAAGATGTCTCAGATAATTGCTATGGCCCAGAATTACCTGGATAAATCATTCTAACACTACACTTGACTTTTATGATGAAGATCCATCAGTGATTGCATTTGGGACTACAGAACCAACTGGAAAGTAAAGTAGAGAACTGAGCAATTTGCTCAAACAATGTAATCACTGTAGACGCCTCATCCAGGTGACTCAGACACAAATTCATTCTGCCTTCCTAGAAATCTCCATCCCCAGATCCTTTTAGTTAATGATCTCAGTTCTTCATTCCACTCTACTTCTGTAGACATTGTTGAAATGTTCAGTTCTCATTCTTTTCTTTCCTTAGCTAACAAACTTGATGGAGAAATGTGTTTCTTTTTTACTTATTCAAATGAGGTTGGGGGAAGATCTATAGGAATTTCCCCACATTCTTTCCTAGAAGCACCCTATAGTTTTCTTTACATAATTTCACATTTGAAATTGTCAGATAAATAATCATACAATAACACAAGGTAGTCAAATTCAGCAAGCAAAATGTATGACTCTCTTTGTGGTTTTAATGCATGTATCCTTAGTGTACTTTTCAAAGTGTATATCCAGTGTGGTTCTGCAATAGTGCAGCCATTCTCTCTTTTCACTCCTCTTGTCAATTGCTTCTGATCATTGCATTCTGGTTTGTTTATGGTTGATGCTTTCAAAGAAGCATGGTTTATTGACTCCAGTTGTGCCTTATGAATATTCACATTAGCCTTACCACAAATGTGTGTATGTATGTGTGTGTGTGATTTCCCATTTAAATGTCTATAAAATAAAAGCAACCCTTTCACCTTTTTGACTATGAGTTTTTAAAATACAAACTTATACACTATTGATATATTAATAGTTTTTTAAAAGTTATCTTAAATTTTATCTAATTAGGAAATTTCCCAATTATTTTACTCTTTTTCTGTGCTCCCACAGTATCTGCTCTTTAGGGTCTGTATCCCTACCATACTTTTGTCACATTATATGATAATTATCTATTTTTCTGTTTGTTCTTTCATTATACTTTGAGCACTCTACCTTCATGATACCTAGTAGCTTCTCATTAAATATTTATTGATTCAGAAAATGATTAAAGAATGGATGACTTGAATACCTGGAATATGTTAGTTTTTTTCCATTTGAAATATTATGCTTCTTTTGTGATATTGCTCATGAACAAATCCATACTGAATCCACAAAAGGATTGCAGAAGTATTAATATAAATACAGTGAGCAAAGCATAAAAGTGGTATCCACATGAGAAGAGACAAATTAAATCCATCAAAGTGCATCTGAACAGAATCTTATAGATGTTCATTTTATAGGTGAGGGATCTGAGACCATAGGAAAGTGATTTCTCAAGGTCATCAAACTATTTAGTGGCAGAATCAGGTTTTCAGTTCCAATCTATCACACATTATGAAAGATGGTAGCTAAAAATGGCTATGAAAATAATTAAAATGTAAAAGGCTGTGGTGCAAAGATAAATATCATTAAGAATAAGGTGGGCTGGGGCTCAACTACATCCAAAAGATCAACAGTGACCCCCATCTCAAGAAAAAGAATTCAGAACGATTATGGCATTGAAAAGAATCAATGAGCTGGGGAAGAGGAGAAGGAAAGTAGACCAATCACTATATTTCTGTGATTCACTATTTAACATTTCCTGAAATTAGAGTGGATCTTACAATAATAATAATAAATAACAATAATAATAGTAAAATGTGGCTTTTAAGCTGGCCAGTTAATTTTTGACTGATTTTGGTTGCTCCTGCCTTAACCACTCCCACCCAGTAAAATGATGACCCATCTATGAAGGGAAAGAAGCAAACTGATGAACCATTATACTTGTTTGTGCTGAATTGAAGTCATTTTGTAGCACTGCTTAAGTATTTATTTTTCTGAAAGTACTTTTATTGTTAAATGTATCTCCCATTCTATCATTTCCAGCTAGTAGAAATCTATTGTGAGTATTTAAATCTCAAAGAAGAGCTAAACTCTAAATCTACACCTCATGTTTCTCAGCTGAGTCTTTTCTTCAAATTATATATGCATTTTATGTATCTATATTCTGATTCATTTTTCACACTTTCACAGTCTGAGATGAGAACCACACATTTGGTAGTTCTTGACCTATTTTTAAATTTTGTCAATTTTTTTAACTTTTGCCTTTGTCCAGGAGGAACAAGCCCTTTAAATTCAATTGCATTATAATTAGTTTTGTAAACTGAATCCAAATTGAGTCTCAGTGCTATTTTTGTCTCTAATCAACTTAAAAGCGAATATTTTTTTCAAGTAATTCTGCTTTAATGGGTCTTCTTTTCAGATACATTGCATTTATTCTAAGGACTTTGTCAACTGCAATTTAGAATATAGCTAATACTATAATGTCCTGCCCAACAACTATTTCCAGCTAATTCTTGAATTAAATCTTTGAAAATATTTGCTGTTATGTTTCCAACCCTCAGTGTCCTCAAACTATCATGATAAAATTACTTCCAACCATTTTAGTGTACTCATTTTGAGTAATTTTACTTTCCCCCATCCAAATCACTAGGGTTTGATTAGACTATAGAGAACATTCAATTCAATATTTTTATGTCACGACCAAGAAAACTGATACCCAAAGAGGTTAAGGGAATTTTCCAAGATCACACAGCTTGATAGTAGTTTATCATACATTAAAACTCAAGGATCTTAAGTTATACAACAAGGATCTTTCCATTCTACCATCATATATTTTTTAATGAAATTAATGTCTAATTTATATGTCTTATTATAAATTCAAAAATATTCTGATTATTTTAACCTCTAGTTTGATTTTTCTTTAAAAAGATAATGCAATCTACCCTTATCCTTGCATCCCAAATCATCTCCATTGTCAATAAAAGATGTATTAATTTCCATGTATGACACGGAATACATGAACTGAATATTTTATTTGGATCAATGGCACCACTTAGGAAAGAAGGCCAGATTGAATACTGTAACTGATTATTATAATTATTTCAATTAAAGACCAACAGCTGTATAGTTATAGCCATGTTGTGCTATGAATATTTTCAAAAAGTAATTAAATTGGTGATTGCGGACAATACATTAGAACCAAGGTGATAAAGTCAAAGACACAGATAAAACACACACACACACACACACACACACACACACACACAGGATTTAATCCCTGTGTTCAATATTGTTGAGTCTTAATATTTTTGTTTTCAGAATTAGGTTACTCCCTGGGTTTCCAAATGTTAGCATACATTTTTAAAATGTTTTATGAATTAAGACAAAATTTACATGGTGTTATAAAGACATTCAGAGGCATTCAACAGCAAAGTAACATAAGAAATCTATGGTTATGGAACATGGAAATCTCTGGCTTTCATTTAAAAGAATATGTGTAACCAAATACACAAATGAGAATGGTTATATATTCACGGATGCTAAAGAAAACACACTCTATGTTGCTATAACAAGTGTGTATGTTATAAAAGAGTGATACATTCTTAAGGAAAGCAGAGTACTGATTCATATACAGTTCATGTACTGCCTTTAAAGTCAATATACATCCTTGAGGTGAATGCAAAAGCAAACTCAAATGAGATAAGGAAAATCCTGTTCAGAAAAAGCAAGGATGCATATACAAATGAATAAATCAATTAAGATAGCATGTTTAATTTTGTTTAGTTACTCACACACATATAGTTTTGAGATACTAAGTTGCAATTATTCCAATAAATTCAAGGTTGCAACTAGCTTTATTTTTATTTCACCATATTATGGAGGCACAAATTTTAAGGTTGCCTATAATTCCATAGCGCTCCCCTCCAAGTCTGAGCTTCAAGCGTTACCATCCCCATACGGAGTACATCTCACTCATTAAGTATGTATACCCGCCCTCTCCTCCCCCCTCCCACATGTCCAATACTCAATAAATGTAATTCCTATGTGTCCACTTAGGTACTGATCAGTTAATACCAATTTGCTGATGAGTATATGTGGTGCTTGCTTTTCCTTTCTTGGGATACTTCACTTAGGAGTATGGGTTCCAGCTCTATCCTGGATAATACAAAATGTGCCATATCAACATTGTTTCTTAGAGCTGAATAGTACTCCATGGTACACATATACCATATTTTATTAATCCACTAATGGATTGATGGGCACTTGGGTTGTTTCCACAGTTTTGCAATTGTTAATTATGCTGCTATAAACATTCAAGTGCAGATGTCTTTTTTGTAGATTGTCCTTTGTTCCCTTGAGTAGATGCCCAGTAATGGGATTGCTGGATCAAATGGTAGATCTACTTGTATCGCTTTAAGGTATCTCCATATTGCTTCCCACAGAGGTTGAACTAGTTTTCAGTCCCACCAGCAGTGTAGGTGTGTTCCTATCTCTCTGCATCCATGCCAATATTTATTGTTTGGGGACTTTTTGATAAAGGCCATTTTTACTGGAGATATGTGATATCTCATTGTGGTTTTTATTTGCATTTTCCTGATGATTAAGGATGTTGAGCATTTTTTCATATGTTTCCTGGGCATTATTCTTTTGAAAAGTTTCTGTTTATGTCCTTTGCCCACTTTTTGATTTTGCTTGATTTTTCTTGCTGATTTTCATGAGTTCTAAGTAGATTCTAGTTATCAGCACCTTATCAGATGTGTTGAATGTGAAAATTTTCTCCCATTCTGTAGGTTGTCTGTTTGCTTTCATGACTATTTATTTGGCAGTGCAGAATCTTTTTAGTTTGATCAGGTGCCATTTATTTATTTTTATTGCTCCTGTGATTGCCTTTGGGGTCTTTTCCAGAAATTCTTTGCCTAGGCCAATTTCTAGGAGAGTGTTTCCAACATTTTCCTACTAGAATTCCAATAGTTTAATGCCTTAGATTTAAGTCTGATACACAGCGTGAGTTGATTTTTGTGAGAGGCGAAAGGTGTGCATCCTGCTTCAGCCTTCTATAAGTATATAAATCAATTTTGTATTACCACTAAGGTGAAGTTAGCAAGTTGTATGAATCCAGGAATCTGTCCATTACGTCTTCATTCACCCAGGAGGTAACAGAATTCTTGCACAGACCAATCTTAAGTTCAGAAATTGAAGCAGTAATTAAAAACTCCCCAAACAGAAAAGTCCTGGGCCAGATGGCTACACTTCAGAGTTCTACCAAACATACAAAGATGAACGCATACCTATACTACAGAAACTATTCCACACCATTGAGAAGGATGGTATCTTTCCTAACTCATTCTATGAAGCCAATTCACCTTGATATCAAAGCCAGGAAAAGATACAACAAAAAAAGAAGATTACACACCAATATCCCTCATGAATACAGATGCAAAAATCCTAAATAAAATTTTAGCAAATAGAATTTAGCAGCACATCAAATAAATAATTAACCATGACTAGATGGGCTTTATTCCAGGGATGTAAGGCTGGATCAACATACGCAAGTCTATAAATGCAATTCAGTTCATAAATAAAATGAAGAACAAAGACCATCTGATTCAGTCAATAGATGCAGAAAAAGTATTTGACAAGATCCAACATACCTTTATGATAAAAACTCTTAGCCAAATAGTCATAGACTGCCTATACGTTAAATTTATCAAATCCATTTATGACACACCCACTGCTAATACCATACTAAATGGGAAAAACTGAAATCATTCCCTCTTCAAAACGGAACTAGACAAGGCTACCCACTATCTCCTCTCCAATTCAACATAGTGCTCAAAGTCCTTGGTATGGCAATCAGGCAAGAGAGGGGTATGAAGGGCATTCAAGTGGGGGCAGATGAGATCAAACTCTTATTCTTCACAAATAATATGATATTATACCTAGAAAACCACATGGATTCATCCAAAGGCCTCTTACATTTGATAAATGAATTCATTAAAGGTTAAGGTTATAAAATAAATATACACAAAGCAGAAGCATCCGTATATGCCAAGAACCATCAACCAGAAACTCAAATCAAAAACACAATACCCTTCACTATAGCCGCAAAGAAAATTAAATATCTAGGAGTATACTTAATGAGAGATATGAAAGACTTATACAAGGAGAACTACAAAATGCTAAAAAAGGAAATTGTAGAAGATGTAAACAGATGGAAACATCTACCTTGTTCATGGATTGGTATAATCAATATTCTTAAAATGTCAATATTGCCTAAGGTGATCTACAGAATCAATGCAATCCCCATCAAAATACCACCAACATTCTTTACAGATCTGGAAAAAATAATTATTCACTTTGTATGGAACCAGAAAAAACCACGTATAGCCAAAGCAATCTTAAGTAAAAAGAACAAACTGGGAGACATCAGTCTTCCTGACTTCAAGCTGTACTATAAAGCAATAATGATTAAATCAGCCTGGGACTGGCACAAGAGCAGAAGCATCGATATCTGGAATAGATCAGAGATACCAGAGATGAAATTATCAGTATATGGTAACCTAATCTTTGATAAAGCAGAAAGAAATATACAATGGGGAAAAGAAGCTCTCTTCAACAAATGGTGCTGGGAAAACTGGTTAGCTACATGCAGAAGATTGAATCGGCATCCCTACCTCTCACCACTCACAAAAATTCATTCAAGGTTGATAACAGACTTAAACCTAAGGCATGAAACCTTAAGAATCCTAGAAGAAGATGTTGGGAAAACCCTATCAGACATTGGTCTAGGCAAAGAATTTTTGAGGAAGACCCCCAAGGAATCACTGACACACCAAAAATAAACAAATGGGATCTGATCAAATTAAAATGTTTCTACATAGCCAAGGAAAATATCATTATAGCAAATAGACAACCCACAGATTGGGAGAGAATATTTGCTCTCTACACTTCTGATAAAGGTCTAATAACAAGAATCTATCTAGAACTTAAAAGAATTAACAAGAAAAAATCAAACAACCCCATTAAGCAATGGGCAATGGACATGAACAGAAACTTCTCCAAGGAAGACAGAATAATGGCCTGCAAACATATAAAAAAAAGGCTCAACATCTCAAATCATCAGAGAAATTTAAATCAAAACCACAATGATATTCCACCTAACCCCAGTGAGAATGGCAAGTATCAAAAAATCCCCAAACAACAAACGCTGGCGAGGATGTGGAGAGACAGGAACACGCTTACACTGCTGGTGGGACTGCAAATTAGTACAACCTTTGTGGAAAAGATTTTGGAGATACCTCAAAAACCTAGAAATAGTAATGCCATTTGACCCTGCAATATCATTATTCGGCATCTACCCAAAAGAGCATAAGGCATTCTATTATAAAGACATCTGCACCCAAATGTTTATGGTAGCACAATTCATTATTGGACGGTCATGGAAACAACCAAGTGCCCTTAAATTCCTGGGTGGATAATTAAAATTTGTTATATGCTCACAATGAAATATTACTCAATTCTTAGAAACGACAGTGAATTAGCACCGTTTATGCTATCCTGGATTAAGCTTAAACCCTACAAAGTGAGGCAACACAAAATATGGAAAATGGGCTCCACATCTACTCACCATCAAATGGGTCCTGACTGATTAAAACTATGGTGCTCAAATAGTGGTAGTGTTCACCAGGGATTCGGAGGTGGAGACCCACATCTTAGGGATGTGGCGAGCATTGTGTCGGGGGGGAGGGATTACCTCTAACCCTTCTTACGGAGAGACAGAGATATACAATGCAACCAAAATGTAAATAAAAAAACCCAAAAACTTTTATCGGGTGGTGGGCAGGTGGGGGGGTGGTAAGGGTGTATACTTACATAATGGGTGTGGTGCGCACCACCTGGGGCTTAGACACGCTTGAAGCTCTGGTACTTTGGGGTGGGGGAGAGGTGGCAGGGGCAATATATGTAACCCTAACAATATTTGTACCCCCATAATAAGAGGATATAAAAGGAAAAATTAAAAAAATATAATCCAATTCTGAGCACACCTCTAGATAACCTAGAGAAAATACAAAGTATGAGGAAATATCTCAAATAACATCATAAGGATGTTACCAGCAAAGTTTAGAAGCAAAAATTTCTACAAGATACTTGATTTTTTAAAAAATAAATACATTGTAATGGGAAAAAAGGGAGGGAGTACCACTATAAATTAAAAGAGAATTGAGATACACACACAAAAAAAATTTGGTATTGACACAAAAACAGGAATATTGACCAGTGGAACAGAACTGAGAAATTTGATATAAAACCATCTTCATATAGCCATCTGATCTTTGACAAAGCAGGCAAAAACATTCACTGGGAAAAGAATCCCTATTCAATAAATGGTGCTGCAACTAGATTTTAAATCATTAAGGAGTAGTTTTATCATATGGCAATGAGCAAAGATTTTCATAGAGCAATAATAACCAAAAGCCAATGCCTTTGATTTTGTTGATTCAATTGAAGAATAGCTGTGTATATTTTAAAAAGAATAAGGAAAATTATCTAGAAAAGTCAATGTTCAGAGCATTTTTTCCTCAATTATGAGGAGAGGTCATCAGAATGTTTCTTCAAGTGGAAGAGAAGCTACATTATTGAGGTAATTGCTTCCATTTCCCAACTCAGTTTTCATGTGTAAGCACAATACTTTACATTTCATATTGAAACTCTTTTTTTGGATATTTGTTGATGTTACTGATGAATTCTGTTTTCTCTTCATGGTCTTTAATCATATCTGAGAGCATGCATTTTAAAGTCAAAGGGAAGCAAACTTGAAAACTAAAACAGAATTTTTTTGCGAGATGTCTAGGGTCAAAAATTACATTAGTGAATTCAATCAATATACTGGAAGCATCTAGGGAATTTATTAAAAAATATAAATTGCCAGAGCTTACCATAGACCCTCTTGTTATGGGGTATAAGAATATGAAATTGTAACCAGCTTCCTAGGTGATTCTGATACATCTAATCTGGCCAACACCAATTGATGTTTGAGAACTACTGGATTACATTTTAGCAAATATTTAGCATTTTTCTCTAGAAGGTTTCTTATATATTTGATAGTTTGCAATCATGTATTTCACCTGAACCTCTTCTCCTGAGAATATTATATACCATGAAAAGTGAGAGAGAGAGAAAATTATTTTCATTAAAACTCCTAATCAGAGCAGTACCTGTCTGGCATTTTCACAGCAGCCCTGCTGGAGATATGGGTACTTCAAGATCTATGAAAACTGTTATCTGGTAGAAGGCCCATTGTCCCGAAGTTTCTCTTTGAAGGACATTTCAGAAATAGCTGGTTTTGTTATGGGCTGATTCTTTTTGGTAGGACTAAATGAATATATTAAATATTTTCCCATTTGTTATAACAACCCTCCCTCACCAAAATGCCTGCTAATTTTTATGTAATTTCTGCCCAACTAATCTTATATAGTTATTAAGATGACTAAATTAACACAATTACCATAGTGGATATATAAATAGAATCATTAATTATTCAAATTCTTAGGCAACTATTACTGAAGAAAATGATAGATCCTCCCCAAGCCATTCATGAAACTGCGAATGGGAAAGCATTATATTTTAATCAAGAAAGGAATAATTTTGTTCTCAACATTTGATATATGTGAGCTATTTCATTTTGTTTGAATTAATGGCATATTTTCATGATTTGCCACTTTACCAAGGCAGGCAAACATTTTGCAGTGAAGTGATGGCAAATGGAAACAACTCTCTGGAAGAAAAAAAAATCATGACTTATACCATTTACCAATTTATGTGGCATTTTCAGTTGCCATGGCTAATTTCAAGGTACCAAAGTGGTGTCACTGTATGTAGAATTGGGAAGAGATGAACACAAAAAGCCAGTTTGACCTCACTCTAGCACACAATTGGCTGTGTATTTTAAGACTACTAATACCAAATGGTAAGTAAGGCACAATTCTACTCCTTTACTTCTACCATCAAATCCACTATTGCTGTTAGGAACTGGGAAAACACAAAGAAGAGACAAGAGGAGTTAGAAAAGGCTTCCCCGAGGAAGTGACATCTAAGCTGTGTCTCATAGGGTAAATTTGTGGACTACACTTTGATGAACTTTGCATAGGGTGTTTGGTTGGGGATAAGAGAGTAGCTGTGTCTGGAGGGATAGTCAAGGACCAGGTCCTGGAGGAACTTGAGTGGTATGATTAGGAGCTTGTATATTGCACCTGTTATTAATTGAGGATCATTGAAGAGTTGGGGATTAGTGGAAACAGGATGAGATAACACAGCGGATGAGGTGGGGCCAGAGCTCCAGTAGGGAAAGATACTGCACAAAATTCAAGGAGCTTATACATTCCTCATGGAGAGAGACTTCTAAACAAAGGATTTACTGTGATACAGGGCAATAATTGTTTAAATAAATGCATGAGCTTGTTTGTGGATTGTTTTCTAGTTCCCTATTGTGTGCATGCCACTAGGTTGTAAGTTTCATGAGTTGAATATGAAAACTTAGAATGTTATCAATTAGACAAATGTCTCTGAATAGTCCTGTGGTGGTATTGAAAAGCAAAATACACAAGTATGTTGCTGAATGTTTCCATTTTCACCTGGAGTTTGATTTTTATGGAGAATACCTCCTCACCTGATACTTAAATAATAATAAAAATAAAAATATTATTTCTTTTAATTATCAGGTGGGGAAAATAACTGTTAGATTTTTTTAAATTAAGAGTATATTCAAAATAAAGATGAACTATAAACATATTTAAAACATAACATCAGTTATTTGTATATAGAAATGCTAGTTATCTCTATAAATTTATCTAGCACTTATAAATTATTTATACATTTCTGACTTTTTCTTTGCAGAATACTCAGAAATTTTTGAATTATTAGGGAGTGGTTGCACTATTTTAATTATAATGGGATTTGAATTGTAGTAGCTTATAAGAACACATGTAAAAATATGCTACAGAGGAAATGATATTGGATTTGGTTATGATCTATAGACTTGTGGCATTGTGTTATACTCCATAGTCAACATCTCATAACTAAGCCTTCTATTACCAAAACAGGTATTTCTCAACTTTAACACTAAGTAAAAATAGTATGTTTTATTTGCAAAACATTTGAAGAATTGCATTTATAACACAAAATGTTCCCACGTTCTCATTAAATATACTAAAAATAATTCACACGATCTACTAGCATTAGCAGATAAGCTGAGCTATTATATAAAAGTATTGTTTTGTATAAAATATACATAGAATTGAGACAAATTTGATATTTTCTTAATGTTTTATCCTGTGCCCTATCTTGCATAAGTGATGTTTTAAATATTCTTCAACCTCAAATACTTGATTAAAAGAATAGTAGGGAGTTAATAGGCATAGGTGAGACTATGATCTCTTTATGGTTGGGAGCCATTACATAAAAAATGATATGTGTAGTCTACGGTGTGTTTCAGTAACAATATAAAAATCTCAGTACTTTTACACAAGTAGAGCTTATATTTTACTCACTCTACAAGTCCAACACAAATAGGCAGTAAGATGTAGTGGATATGGTAGTTTACACCTGAATGGATGGTCCACCATATTATGATGCCATCATTTCAACTGAGAGTTTACAGAGTACCAATGCTAGGGAAAGAGAAATCATGGAGACTTTTTATAGGGAAGTGACACACATTGTTTCCACTCATATTTCATTGGCTAGACGTGATCACATGGTCCACTTTTCTGCAAGGAAGCCTGGGAGTGCAGTTGCCCTGTGCCCCACAAGGGGAACAGAACTGTCTAAGAGTCAGTGCTGGGTTACTTGCCATATAGAATAAAGGACTAATATATGAAACATATTGTATCACGCAGGAAACTCTCAAGAATTCCACTACAACTCATCTTCCAGATTCTGTGTTCTTTAGCTCCAAGAACCATGCCTTATATGATTTTGTATCTCTAGTGGCTATGACAATGCCTGACACACAGGCATTTAACAAAATTTTGTTAAACCATTAATTTTACCAGAATATACAGAACAATGATAGTAAGAATTGTTTAAATGGAAGTGATAACTGTACCAAACCCACAAAAAATACTGGATTTAATAGACAGGTAAAAACATATAATCAGTCAATTACAAATCAACTTTTATAAACTAATTTAGTATAAAGTTAATCCACTAGTTCAATATAATCAGCTGCTTTTTATTTCTCCTTGTTATAATTGTTTCTTGTGTGGGGAGACATGGCTAGATAAAAGAAATCCAAAAGTTGGATGACAAATTGAATTGACATAGCCAACTAAGAAAAGCTGTCAACATCCCACAGATTCTTAACATAAACTACATCAAACTTGCTGCATCACACATCTGTGCTGTTTTGGTGTCCACAGAAACATAACTCTAGAGCTGGAAAGAACACTAGAAAGTATCCAGTCTAGAGATGGTACTGGCAAGGCACTACTCCCTAATCCTCTGCCTATGGCAAATATTTTGTTATATATTTCTGTGTGCTTCTAAATGAGCTGATGTCAATAACAATAACTTTCTATCTATACTGTGGGCTTACACTGTGACGCAACTGTGCTATGAACTTTGTATGAATTATCTAATACAATCCTTACAGTAACTCTGTAAGGTAAGCAATATTATTCTTATTCACAGGCTTAGAATTATTAAGTAATGTGTAAAGTTATGCAGTTGGTAACTGAGTCCAGAAAGGTTTGACTCCAAATCCAGCTCTTAACCCCTGCTCTTAGGCATTATGATATCATGCAATTATTATGAAGCCTAATGACAAATACGGAATGAGGATATTCAGAATATTTCTGAACACAGTGACCTAAGAAGCCAATTCCAGTCAGTGGTGATTGTCAAGGTGGATTTGATATTTATTTCCCTTTCCTGTCAACTTTCTTAATTTACATGGATAAAATGAGGTCCAAAGAGAAATTTGTCCAGGGTTAAAGGAAATAGTGATAGAATCAGTAATAGGAGAACTCAGCAATCTTGATTCAGAAATCTCGGGCTCTTACACCAGAATGTTCACTAAGATCTGAGATCCAGTAAGGGCAGCATCTAAGAAATCAGGGATACTTCATTTCCATCTAACAATGGACCTGCAAGGGGGCCAAGGATCAGGGCATAACAGACTCAAGCATTTCTAGAAGGCTCAGTGAACAATTTTTCAATGTTTTCCCATAATGCATTTAGTCATACATATTAGGTATACTAAGGGAAAATGCAGAATTTTAGGGAAAGGTCAGTGGTTACTTTGGCTTGATTACCCTAACTAGGCTAAATTGTCTCTGGTGCTTCAGGTCACTTGAAAAGGAGAAGAAGGAAAGCCAGAAAGTGGTTGAAAGGAAAATGCTAAAGAAGATAAAGAGAAGATAAGAAACACAAAGGGGAAAAAACTGGAAAAAAGGTAAAATTATAAAACAGATGTGATGCTTATTAGTAGAGAGAGGCTTCACAAAAACTCTCATCATCATCATTGTGCTCAAGCTTGGTTACTTTTGACCTCAAATTTAACACACAGACAAAATATTTCAGTTCAGCAGGAAGACTGTGGCTTCTTCAGTGTTTGTTGGTGCAAGATATCCTTTCTCTTTCCTTAATTAATAGTTTTGCATGGCCTGGGTTTCCCTTTTCCTGCTTAGCCATTCTTCAGTTTGCTAGGTCATGGTCTTGGGAACCCTGAAGTGTACCAAGGACCCTCGAAGGCAAGCTAAGTGCCTGTAGTCTCTCAGATAAAGGCTACAGTGAGTTTCCACTTCTGATTATATTAGGTACACCCTCCTGCTCAGAGATGAGAAATGGCTTTGGATGAAGTGTTTCAGGTTTGTAGAAGCACTCAAACCTTTTCAGGCAAATTCTTTGGGTTTCTAAAACATGATGGGTTACAAGAAATAAAGATGCTGGATGCCTTCACAGTAACTTTCCTTACAACTCATTTTCTGCTCATGCATTGCATGCATTTCACTCACTTTGCTAAGAAAACGACAAGAAAGAACCTTTCTCTGGCATCTCATTGTGTTAGCAGAACAGAATTGTTGAATGAAAGGCAGAAATTAGTGAGGGAAATTCTACATTATCCTTAAGAGCATTTGACAGAACATCGTATTCTGTGTAATTTAAATAGCTGAATAGAACAAGCAGAGTTTAATTAAAGGAAATCTATGAGCTTCAAATCCCAGACAATGATACTAAAGGGTGCTTAACAATATCTTCACTTAACTCATTTTATTTCTAAGGCTTCAATACTATTATTGTGAGTATCTAACATCACACATTTAAGAGAGCTGTAGATGTCAGCCTTGGCAAGCACAGTCCAATGTGCAGATTTTAAAACAAACCTCTGTGATCCATTGCTGATAAAAACACAGTTGCTATGTCAGATGTGTGTGTATGTGTGTGTGTGTATGTTTGTGTGTGTGTGCACATGCACGCACCTGCACATCTGTGTATGTACTCTCATGGAGAGCACAATCTGGTATTTCTAAAAGAAGTCACAGTGAGAAATATAACTTTAGTGAATTCACCATAGTCCAGTGTCTGGAGTTTACCCCAATATGGAAATTGTCTTTGTTTTACATTTTTATTTTTTTGGGGTGGGGAGGCATTCCCTTTGTATATCTTTTATTATCTTCAGTCAAGTCTGAAGGCCTGGGACATATTGACATAAAATGATTCACTTTAGAAACTCTTCTTTGACCCATTGTGTCCTGATTTAATTTGCCTCAGGGCCACACTCTCTGATAGCAGTCCTATTTTCTCTACTTACAAATTTCTCATGGTGGAGGATCACTTCCCCCTCCGATAAGTTTTTGGGAATCTCTTCTTTACCTACTGGTGGAAAAATGAGGAAGCTCAAACTAAGATGTTTATGGAGATGCTGATTTGCATGAACTTTAAGCATATATATTCTGGAAAAAGGAAAAAAAACCCTACAAAATGTCTTCTAATTAAACCTACCACTTAAGTCTGAACTTCTGGAATAGCATGGAATGGCATAATAGTACCCTTCTTTCTGAGTCTGACCCTATTTGTACATTTGCATTTTTTTCCTTTTTCTTTTTTTAATTTCAGCATATTATGGGAGTACAAATGTTTAGGTTACATGTGTTTCTTCCCCCCCGCGCCCTCCAGAGTCAGAGCTTCAAGCGTGTCCATCCCCCAGATGGTGCACATCACACTCGTTATATATGTATATACCCATCCCCTCCTCCCATCTCCCATCTGTCCGACGACGCCCGATAAATATTATTCCTGTATGTCCACTTAGGTGTTGATCAGTTAATACCAATTTGCTGGTGAGTACATGTGGGGTGGCAGGACTGTGAGGAGATCAGCTGCTTCTCCCCATGAATCCAGGTCCCTTAGATAGGTTTCACTACAGAGGATAAGAAATTGATAGGAAATAGAATAAAAGAATACACAGAGACTAAGGTATAGTTTTACAGTTTTATATAAAGCAAACAGATAAAGCAGGGGTACTCAGGATTCTGCACCACATCTCCATAACTAGTGCAGCATTAAGGTTAGATTCACATAGGTTTTTATAATGACAGATATCAATTACCAGTTGCCAGGGTAACAGATTTACATATGAGATAATTTTAGTTGCTATGGGTAACAGGTAGTTTCATTTAGGGTTAAAGGTCTTTTCAAAGGGCTTCTAACAATCTCTAATCTATCTAGGTGAACAAACAGTTACAAAATCTTTCAAGAACTAACTTCTAAGTTCTAGGAAATAGTTATCAATTAACAGAGGAATAACAAAGAGGTATAGTGGTTCTATATTTCTTTCATCTAGTTATAGTGGATTTAAGGCATACAGTCAGGAGAGAGCAAGAAGCCCATTTCTACAAAACAAATTCTTCATATCCACAGGGGTGTGTCTCTTGGCTAGGGCACTCATTGTCTCCAGCTCCCATCCGGTGAGCCAGATAATTACCTGTTTTCTCTTTCAAGAACAGGAAGACCTCACAGATCTCAGATAACCGGGAAGCCTCCTGGAGTACATCCAGAGCTTTGAGAGCCCTCCCAAGGCAAGGCAGTCCTTGATAGGCGATCTAATGAGTTCACATATTCCTTCAGGACAAAACGGTGCAAACTCCTGTTTCTGTATTTAATATAGCAATATTGGGTGGTGCAATGAAATAATGATCTTATGAGTGACAATTCATTAATTCCTCAATCATCTTACCACAACAACTACACGTGGTGCTCATTTTTTAATTCTTGGGATACTTCACTTAGTAGAATGGGTTCCAGCTCTATCCAGGAAAATACAAGAGGTGCAATATCACAGTTGTTTCTTTTTTTAAAATTTATTTTCCTTTTATTTCATCATATAAGGGGGGTACAAATATTGTTAGGGTTACATA
>VBSM01003018.1:7262813-7274447 GCA_008086735.1 Cheirogaleus medius
GTAGTTTTTGTGCATATAGATTTTTATAATAGTCAAATATAATGTCTTGAATTTGTGTTCACCATTGTTTCTTAAAGCTGAATAGTACTCCATGGTATACATATACCACATTTTTTTAATCCACTCATGTATTGATGTGCACTTGGGTTGTTTCCACAACTCTGTAATTGTGAACTGTGCTGTTATAAACATTCGAGTGCAGGTTTATTTTTTATAGAGTGACTTTTGTTCTTTTGGGTAGATGCCCAGTAATGGGATTGCTGGATCAAATGGTAGATCTACTTGTATCGCTTTAAGGTATCTTCATATTCTTTCCACAGAGGCTGAACTAGTTTGCAGTCCCACCAGCAGTGTAGGAGTGTTCCTATCTCTCCGCATCCATGCCAACATTTATTGTTTTGGTACTTTTTGATAAAGGCCATTCTTATTGGAGATAAGTGATATCTCATTGCAGTTTTGATTTATTTGCATTTCCTTGATGATTAGAGATGTTGAGCATTTTTTCATGTTAGTTGGCCATTATTCTGTCTTCTTTTGAAAAATTTCTGTTCATGTCCTTTGCCCACTTTTTGATAGGGTTATTTGATTTTTCCTTGCTGATTTTCCTGAGTTCTAAATAGATTTTAGTTATCAGCCCTTTATCCGATGTGTAGCTTGCGAAAATTTTCTCCCATTCTGTGGGTTGTCTGTTTGCTCTCTTGACAGTTTCTTTGGCTGTGCAGAAGCTTTTTAATTTGATCAGGTCCCATTTATTTATTTTTGTTGCTGCTGTGATTGCCTTTGGGGTCTTCTTCATAAATTATTTGCCTGAACCTCAAGGATTTTTAACATCTTTTACCTAAAATCTAATTTTGTTTGCACACCAGTTAACTTTCTTAGTGTATTTACATTCTCCATTTAATCTTACCAGGTACTGCTTAGTGTCTAAAATTAGTGGATGAGGGAGAAGTAGTATTTTGGAGGAATCTTAGTAAAAATTAATTATTCAAAATGAGAATGGGTAAACATTTTCCACACTTGATTACTCAGAGGATTGTCTACTATTTGCATATGCCTACCCCTCCAGATTCAAATAAAAGGTCTTGTAATCCAAGAAGCTACTTTATAGCAAAAGGTTCGTTTTCCCACATTTATAATAAGTTTGAGTTCAAACTCCCCACCATCTCTTCCAATCCCATATAGAAAAGCTGTTAAAAGTGGGCTGCTTTCTTGCTGTACCAAAGTCTGAATTCTTCTGATGAAGAACTGAATATAATAGGGACAATATGAAAGGCCCTTGTAAGCAAGAAATTAGCCAAGAAAACTTTAGAGAAAGATGCACACATTTAACTTCAATGCCGAATATACAGCAACAATATTAACCTTTGGACTCTGGGTGACATTTATGAATTACACAGATAAAGACAAAATCTTATAAGATTCTAGATAAAAATAATAGTTATCTTTAAAAGGAAATGACTCTGAATGTTGGATATATTCTGTGCAAGACAGGAAACTATGAAAGTAGAATTCTATGTACATATTTTAAGAATAAAAGACTCATTTTAGAACCTTATCCTTACATACATCTTTTGGTTGTGAAGAATGAAGAAAGACATTTTATATATGCAAGGTCTTACAAAGTACAACACAAATATAGGCTTTAAATAAACGCTCCAGCTTAATGAAAAATGAATCAGAAAAACTTATGTTGGGGGAAGATTAAACATACAAAGAGTAATGATGACAATAAAACATAGTTAAAATTGTATAATTATTGATCATGGAAATGGGAATTATAGTGAAAAGGTTAAAAGTAAATTTTTGAGATAGGAAATAAATTAACTCTTTAAACAGTAATGACTTAGAATTCACATTTCAAAACTATGAAGCCAACGACAGGAGGTGAGGAAAGAATAAAAACATGTGAAGGCTCTCAAGTCAGAGGGTTGATGATGCATAATCATTCTTTATTTTTGGTACATGGATATAACCATATTCTTGAAGTAAATTTTTTACAACTTTTAGGATGGAAAAATTGTGTAGTACCTCTCCAAAATTGCATTCTTTTGCAAAAGAATGCAAAAGAAAAAATGTTGCATTTAGAAAAAGATAAAGATAAAAATTAAACAAAGTATTTTAAATGTAAAATAAAATGTCAGAAGGCTAGACATATTGACAACTACAATAAATGTGAATGTGTGGTATTTACCAGTTAAGAGACAGACAGTTTTGATTAAATGTACTATTCATAAGGAAAATATATAAATTAAATGATGTAGAAAGGTTAAAAATAAAATATATTATAAGTATATTGGGAAATGCAAATTCAGAAGTAGGGCAGTTGGTATTAATATCAGAAGCAGTGACATTTGAAACCAATAGTATTATTCTCAGAACAACATAAAAACAAAATTTGTAAGGTAAGAAATTTTTAGAAATCAAGAATTGCATTAAAAGTAAAATGTTGCTGGAAGAAATTAACAAAGAACATGTAGGGAAAAAATCAATGATAGAAAAGATGTAGATAAACTAAATAAATATGACTTAATGGATAGCATCCTCAAATCAAAGAATATGTTTTTTTCCTATATGCTATGGAACTTTTTCAAAAATAAATCATGTTCTTGAACTAAGAGGAAATTTTAATATGTTTTAAAGAATATCTAAATTTTACAGGCCTCATTTTCACACTAAAATGCAATACTAGAAATCCTAAACAAGCAAGAAAATACTGTGTGTGTACATGTGATATATGTGTAATAGTAGTAGTAGTAGCAGTAGTAGTAGATGGCGGTGGCTTAAAGAATATTTGTCCATTTTGAAGCAAATGGAGACTGCAGAGGGCTGCAAAAGGATGTCTCCAGGAAAAGAAAGACAACAATGTGAAATATACAGTATGAATGAGAAATTAACACCATAAAGGAAACTTATTATTTTAACAACAAAAAGGACAATTAAGAACACTTGAAAACAAACAAAAACCTGTGTAAGAAAGTCATAGGCCAAGTATAAAGCATATAAAAATGAAAAAAGATTTTTAGTAACTAATAAAGTGTTAAAAATGTAGACTCCATTTTACTTAGAAAAACCTTTCTTACAAATAACTTTTCAAAATTTTTATATAGTTTCCAACTGAAAAGTTACAAGAACACTGAAGTTTTATATACTCATTCCAGACTAAAAAATTGTTTATCTTATAAAAATATTTTTATTTCTTCTGCTTATTTGGAGTTTGCTTTTCTTTTTCTAAGTCCTTCTTGGCAAACTATAGCCTAAAATCATAATAAAATTTTCATTATTTTTGAACAAAATATAATGACCTCTATGGTAAACCATTTTTCTTCCAACTGAGTTTGACATATACATATCCAGAAGGAAATGGATAAATGTGATGCTGTATTCAGAGAAGACACAAAGAATACATGGACATATTTCAACATCATATTCTTCATGAAAAATTACATACAATGATATACCATTATCACTCTTTTGAAGGAAGCTGTAAAAACCAGCTACAGGATGCATCTCATGAAATAATACTGATATGGGGATTATTCACCTGTCACAAACTACTAGTATATGAACAAAATACATAAAACAACTGTTTTCAAATACTGAATAATGGACAGCATTAGACTGTGATCCCTGAGAAAATGAAAACAGACCAGTTTATTTCTACATTTTTCCATGAATTTCTGTCTGGAGGCAATTTCCAATCTGTTCCACAGGGATGTGAAACCCTGGTGACAGAGATCAAAGCAATGGTTTGAAAGAACATGGGATTTGAATGAGCAGGCACTTGGCACAGCTCCTCTTCCTAGTTCAATGAAGAGCAAGCAAATGATAAGCTTCAGCTGCCAGCTTCTTCCTCAGGAAAAAAAAAGGATCTGGACTATGTATCTAGCACCCCAACACTCCTGGCTGCTACTCAAAGGACTGGCTTCTATTTCTCTTGTTTTAGGGCAACACTTGTCACACTCTAGTTTCTTAGGGACTACTAAGGAAAAATAGGGTAGCTTGAATGAGCACAAAAGTTTGAGAGGCATCTAGAATCTCTGCTGGGGCTTATTTGTGAGGTCCATCTCTTATATGAGGCTAGCCTGTCTGAAGAATGGGAGAGGTGGCACAGAAACCAACGTAGAAAATCAAGGAAAATAAAGAAATAGTTAAAGGTGTTCGAAATAAGAGAACAAGATAAATCTCTAGAACCAAACTTAATAAAATGGAGATATATGATTTACCTGGCAGAGAATTCAGTGTTACTCATAAAGATGTTCATAGAGGTCAGAAGATTAATATATAAACAAAGTATGACTTTCAGTGAAGAAATCAAAAATATAAAGAAATACCAAAAAGGAATCATAGAGCTTGAGAATACATCCGCTTGGATGAAAAGATTCATAGAGGGTTAAACAGAAGACTAGATCAAGCAGAAGAAAGGACTAGCAAACATAAAGACAGAACATTGGAAATCATGCTATTGGAGTAGCAAAAAGCAGAGAGAATTTAAAAAGTAAAGATAACAAACTATAGAGATGATCCCAGAAAGTATCTAGAACTCAAAAAAAAAAAAAAATGACAAGAAAAATCAAACAACCCCAACAATAAATGGGTGAAGGAAATGAACAGAAACTTTTCCAAAGAAGACAGAATAATGGCCAGAAAACATATAAAAAATGTTCCACATTTCTAATCATTAGGGAAATGCAAATCAAAACCACAATGAGATATCACCTAAATCCAGTGAGAATGGCCTCTATCAAAAAATCTCAAAACAACAAATTCTGGCGAAGATGTGGAGAGATAGGAAAACTCTTACACTGCTGGTGGGACTGTAAATTAGTACAAACTCTGTAGAAAAGAATTTGGAGATACCTCAAAGAGCTACAAGTAGAACTACCATTTTGATCCAGAAATAGCACTATTAGGCATCTACCCAAAGGAACAAAAGTCATTCTATAATAAAGACATGTGCACTGGAATGTTTATGGTAGCACAATTCACTATAGCAAGGATGTGGAAACAACCCCAGTGCCGTCAATTCATGAGTGGATTATTAAAATTTGGTATATGTATACAATGGAATACTACTCAATAATAAGAAACGACAGTGATCTAGCACCTCTTATATTTTCCTGGATAGGGCTTGAGCCCATTATCCGAAGTGAAGTATCACAAGATTGGAAGAAGAGGCTCCACATGTACTCATCATCAAATTGGCACTAACTGCTCAACACTATGGTGCTCACATGGTAGTAATATTCTCTAAGGATTAGGAGGTTGGGGGAGTAAACTCAAACTAATGGATGCAGTGAGCATTGTAGAGGGGAGGGGCATGCCTCTAATCCTTGCTTGGGTGAGGCAAAGACATAAAATGTAACCAAAATGTTTGAACCCTCATAATATCCTGAAATAAAAATGAATGAATAAATAAATAAATAAATAAATAAATAAAATTTTAAACATCATTAAACAAAAAAGAAAATACTGGTAGAAGTTATACAAAAGAAAATAGTATATTGGTCTCCACGATTTCCAGAAAACCCCAGAGAAAATATTAAAATACCATTGTATATACTTAACATTTAAAATTAAATTCAGACTTACATAAAAGAAAATGTGAAATGAATATCAAAGCCTATTAATACAAAATCAACAATAAAACACAAAGGGAGATAGCAAGAGAAATAAAGAGGAATAAAAGAACTAAAAGACAAATAGAAAATAGTAACAAAATGACAATTAGTAAATACTTGCTTATCAATTATTACTTTAAATATAAATAAAGTCTGCAATCAAAAAATAGAGTGACTATATGGATAAAACACTAAAATCTGATTATATACTGTCTATAAGAAATTCACATTAGATTCAAGGATAGAAAATACATTTCATGCAAATGGTAATTAAAAGAAAACACAAGTGGCCATTATTGTAAAAGACAAAATAAACTTTAATTCAAAAATTGTCTGTAAATAAAGAAGGTCACTATGTAATGATAAAAGAGTCAATTCAACAGGAAGATATAACAATTGTAATTATATGCACACCCAACATAAGAGCACCTAAGCACATAAAGCAAATATTGACAGCTCCTAATGGATAGATTTACAACAATACAATAACTGTACAAAGCTTTGGTACTCCACTTTCCTTTCTTTTCTTTCTTTCTTTCTTTCTTTCTTTCTTTCTTTCTTTCTTTCTTTCTTTCTTTCTTTCTTTTTTGGCAGAGTCTCACTTTGTTGCCCGGGCTAGAGTGCCATGGCATGAGCCTAGCTCACAGCAACCTCAAACTCCTGGGCTCAAATGATCCTTCTGCCTCAGCCTCCCAAGCAGCTGGGACTACAGGCATGCGCCACCATGCCCAGTTAATTTTTTCTATATATTTTTTCGCTGTCCAAATAACTTCTTTCTATTTTTACTAGAGATGGGGTCTCATTCTTGCTCAGGCTGGTCTTGAACTCCTGAGCTCAAACGATCCGCCCGCCTAGGCCTCCCAAAATGCTAGGATTACAGGCGTGAGCCACCACGCCGGGCCTCCACTTTCAATAATGGATGGAACATCCAGACAGAAAACCAATTCAGAAACAGTGTATGTGGATAACAGTATAGAACAAATAATTTAACAGACATATACAGAATTTTCTATTCAGCAGGAGAAGAATACACATTCTTTTCAAGTGCACATGTAACATTCTCTAGGATAGATCATATTTTAGGTCACAAAATAAGGCTCAACACATTTAAGATCAACATCACACCAAGTATTTTTTCTGACTGCAATGGCATGAATCTAGATATCAATAACAGTAAGAAGATGGGTAAATTCACAAATACTTGGAAACTAAGCAACACACTTTGGAACAGTCATTGGATGAAAAACATAAATCAAAAGAGAATGTAAAAAGTACCTTGAGACAAACAAAAACAAAAACACAGCATATCAAAATTTATGGAATACAGGAAAAGTAGTATTCGGAAGGAGGTTTATAGTGACAAATGCCTAAAATAGAAAGGAATAAAGATCTCAAATAATTCTCCTATTAATTTTTTATTTTGGGTACAACTTGAACACAAAATAAAAACATTATCTTCTTCAGTTTTTAACATGTAGAAGTAATAGATATGACACCAATAGCACAAGAAATGAGAGTGGGGGAATAGAAAGATACTATTTTAAGTTCCTACATTATGTGTGAATTTATATAAGATTAATTGAAGAGACAATGTGATAGCTTATAGAAAGTTAATCATCAAGCAACTTATTTCCAGTTCCTCACTTTATCTTAATATCCCAATCCATCTGAAAGAGCCAGCAAATTCTTGATGCCATTTACCAACACCCTATAATTATGAGTTAGTATTTTCTAAATATAAATAAATAAAGAGTGAGAGAAGACACTGACAGTTTAGCTGTCTATCCATAAACCAGATATGTATTTCTTGGTGAAAGAGCCACATCTATAGTCAATAGGCAATAAATGAGTGTTATTTATTTTGTAAGAGGGGAAAATAAATGATCATAATTGATGTGTTGTCATTGTGTATGTTTTGCATAAAAGGGACAAGAGGAAGGCAAGAATGGTTGTATGGATACCAGGTTGGATATTATTTTCAGTAGTTCATGAGAAAAATGACGATATTTTTGATAAGAGTGTTTCAGTGGAGGTTGAGTAAAATTGGTAGATTCAAGGGATAGGTGGTCAATCTATAAAAAACAATGAGGATAAAGCGAGAAAGAAGAATCAAATTAAGTTCCATGTTTTAGTGTTGTGTAGGAAGTTTTGCCTTTTATTGTGAAAGAACAAGTTTATGGTGACAGAGAAAACATTCGATTTTATCATGTTGACTCTGAGGGCTATGAAAACTCAGTAGCAAAATGCCCAATAGGAAGTTGTTCATATAAGCCTCGTGTCCAGTAGAGGGATTTAATTTGGAGATTAAAATTTTGGATTCATGAGAATATCTATGATATTATAATTAAAACCATAAGTTTGCTAACATCATTCAGAAAGCATGTGATTGAAGTAAGTATAGGGCAGGAAGGTAGAGGAGACATATCAAGAAAATATTGTGTCAAAGAAGTCAAGAGAAAAGAGTCTTTCAAGAAGAAAGGGGTACAGAATTAACTGACTAGAGTGTTAATGAGCAATGGAGTGATATTAGGACTAAAAGCATCTATTAGAGTGAAATAGTGTTCATATATCCTGATTTTGAGCAGTATCATTACAGTGATCAAAGTAGAATGCAGACTTGATTTTATTGGGGAATGAATGGTAGGTGTGTTGAAAACACAGTAAATATAGGCAACTTTTTAGGGGAGAAGTTTGTGCATAAGGAGGAGAGAATTGGGATTGACAGAGGCAATGAGATCCAGAGAAAATAAAAAAGGTGAAAATTCAGAATGTTTAGTTGTTGATGAGAACAATTCAGTAGAGAAGGAAAGGTTAAATTACATGAACAATTAAAAGGTGAGAGAGTGTGGAATCCCAAACACAATTTGAGTGATATCATTTAGATGGGAGGAGGCATCCCTCATCCTTTCTACCTGGAGAGAATGAAGAAAAAAATCAGTATGGATGTAGGGAGGTTTTTAGGAGGTTAACTCATCTGCTCATAATCATACAGGGTATATATTTGATATATGAAGTTTCAAGAAAGTAGGGAAGATTTGAGGTAGTCATTGTAGAGAAAGGGAGGGCAAGGTGGTTACAGAAGCTTAGTAGGACTGCTACTTAGTGTTTGGGCCCCAGTTAAGGCTGGTGGGCTGGTAATTACTATTTTTAGAGTATTATCATCTGCTAAGTTTTGTTACTTTTTCCAGTTTCATTGCAAGAGCAGAGGAGGTGAAATTTACACTTACCCAAGATTAGCATTTTGTCAGATGTTTGTGGAAAAAAGAGAGATTATAATAGAAGAGTAGTTAAAGTGTGATTGACCATATAAACTCTATTAGTTAATGAAGGAGCCCGAAAATAAGAAGGGATTTGAGAGAGGACTAAGAATTTGATGTCCTTATAAGTTCAAAAAACAATGGTAGAAAGAATAAATTAACAAGTAAACTGAATGTTATTGTCAAAACCTGGAATGATTTGAAGGTAGAATATTTCTGAGCGATGATCCTGGTGTATGATTGCATAAATTGGCTTAAGTAGGCTATAGAAGGAATAAATTGGATATGAACAAAATGAGACACAAAATGTGGAACAACTTATCTACATGGACATAAAATTACATGGGATGATTGCAAGGCTTGGAATAAATAGAAAGCCTGTGGACCAGGTACCTTTGCCATGAATGAGTAGTTAGAAGAAGAAAACTTGTGACTGGTAGATGTGTGAATACAATAGAAAGAAGAGGAAGAAGATGACCTAGCTGGAAGGCATGGATCCCCCCTTCAACAAAACAGGATTTTAAAATTTTTTTCTGTATTTATATTTATTTTTTTTAAGACAATGTCTCACTCTGTCACACAGGCTGGAGTACAATGTCATGACCATAACTCACTGTGACTGTGAACTCCTTGATTCAAGAGATCTTTCCACCTCAGCCTCCCAGGTAGCTAAGACTACAGGTACACACCACCCTGCCCAACTGTTTTTGTTTTGTTTTGTTTTGTTTTGTTTTGTTTTGTTTTTTTGCCTAGGCTGGTCATGAACTCCTGCCCTAAAGCTATCTTCCTAACTTAGCCTCCCTAAGTATTGGGACTACAGTTGTGAGCCACCACATTCACCCAGGACTTAAAAAAAAAGGTGGAGTAATATTCTGAAAGCAGTATTGTGAAGCTAGTAGAACATCAATCTTAATTCTAAAATTTGAATGGTGGAAGGATGTGGGAGTATGAACATCTTCCACACGAGAGGAAAGAGTGTGCTTGTGGCAGAACTACATTTACACTGGGGCAGAAATTTCTGTTTAGTGAATGGGATATTTGAATTGATGACTTTAGAAATGAAACATATTCAGGTGATGACAATATTTGGGTTTTCCCCTTAATAGTGTATGGCTAAAGGAAGAAAATATTTTTATAAAACAAGGAGGTTAAGGAACTGGGAAACTAAGATGTTGAGTAGATACTTGATAAGAGGGAGATCTTTTTCAGGAAATTGGAAAAATACAGAATAGATAGGAATAGAGTGAATTAGGTCTGTAGATGACAGTAACAAGGTAGGAGAATATGAGGTATATAGCCAGCTCTCATGAATCTTAAAGAAGCAAGAGTATTTTATATTATTATGGGAAGAAGATCTTCATTATACTAGTGAGAAACAAGATTGATGCTGATATAATTTCCCCACTCTGAAATAGGTGTGGAAGAGCCTCCACTTGAAAAGGCTAATGCCAACTCCAAAGGAAATATAGATTTTATTTAAGGCAGTTCATGGAGGAAATTATGATTAATGAGCTAGTAATAGTGACAGATGACATAGTGGAAGGATTTGTGATGAATAGTTATTTTCTTTGAACTCCAGAACTATATATCTAACTACTTGGCTACCATCTCCACTTGGATGTATGAAAACCAAGTTGAGCTAAATCAACCAAAAATTTAACTAATGATCTCTCCTTCATACTTTCACCACCCCAAAATTCTGTCTGTCTTCACAGTGTTCTCTATCTACCATCATATTTCATCTGGACTTTTACAATAGCCTTCTGGTTTATTCTTATTTACATTACTATCCCCTCAATCTTTTCTTCACATGGTAGTCAGTGTGGTAATTTTCAAAATTCAAATGTCTTGCTACTGCTCTCATGACAAAGACCAATTCTTTAACATATTATACAAGAGCCTATATTTTCCAGCCTATGTTCTGGGGTTCATTTAGTAGCACTTTGGCTCACTCTGTCCCTTTGCAATACTGTCCTTGTTTTGGTCCATTAAATATGTCATATTCCTTTTACCATAGGTTTGCTGTTACCTGTAGTTTCATTGTTCTACAACAGTATCCCCTTCCTTTATTCCTTGTCTTTTGGTCTTGGTACCTAGGCTAGATCCTTTGGATCTCAATTAAGCATCAGAGACTGATTCACTCAGGTTATTTGTCAGCATTTCTTAGAAACTAAATATGAAAGGAAAACAATAAAATTTCTTGAAGAAAGTATAGAAGAATGTCTTCATAGTTTTCATATAAGAGGTGACATTGCAAATCATTGGGGCTGAGATAACTGTGTATACATTGGAGAAAACTAAAATTGAACTCCTCTTTCACACCATAGACATAAAAGCATTTCAGGTCTAAAAACTGTATATGTATTATCTTTTAGGAGTATAGAATAAGGTTGGTGAGAGGTGGTAGCATGGACAGACAAGCGGAGTAGAAAAGAGTCTGGAACTGGCAACATTTTGAATTCTCCACAGCGCTCCACTGAAGCAGTGGCGAGAGGGGGTGGGTCCTGAACTCAGCAGCAGCTTCCCCAGTGCCACCGCACTGCTCCGTAGCTAGCGGAGGGCCGCGCAGGAAGTGTCTTTCAGGCATCCCCTCTACCTTAAACCCTAGACAGCCTTAACCTTTCGGGCTCCAGAGAACGTAACTTTCTGACCTCCCAGCGTCCGCTGCAGTGGGCGCCGGTGGGGGAGATGTCGGAAGCTGTCCTAGACACGGGAGAGTTGGGGTACGGCTGCTGCCCAGAACACTGGGGTCCTCGTGA
>VBSM01003018.1:7281093-7311689 GCA_008086735.1 Cheirogaleus medius
ACCACAATGAGATACCACCTAACCCCAGTGAGATTGGCCTATATCAAGAAATCCAAAAACAACAAATGCTGGCAAGGATGTGGATAGACATGAACTCTCATACACTGCTGGTATGAATGCAAATTAGTGCAACCTTTGTGGAAAACAATTTGGAGATACCTCAAGCAGCTACAAATAGAAGTACCATTCGACCCAGCAATAGCACTGTTAGGCATCTACCGAAAAGAGCATAAGTCATTCTATTATAACGACATCTTTACCCGTATGTTTATGGCAGCACAATTCACTATTGCACGGTCATGGAAACAACCAAAGTGCCCGTCAATTCATGAGTGGATAACTGAAATGTGGTATATGCTCACAATGGAATATTATTCAATTCTAAGAAACGACAGTGAGCTAACACTGTTTATGCTAACCTGGATTAAGCTTAAACCCATTATCCATAGTGAAGTGACACAAGGTATGGAAAAAGGGCTCCACATCTACTCGCCATCACATTGGTACTGACTGTTTAAAACTATGTTGCTCAAATGGTGGTAGTGTACACCAGGGTTGCAGGAGGCAGGGCAAGACCCACATCATAGGGATATGGTGAGCATTGTTGAGGGGAAGGGCATACCTCTAATCCTTCTATGGGAGAGGCAAAGTTATAAGATGTATCCAAAGTGTAAAAAAAAAAAAAATATTTTGTTGGATGGAGGGCAGGCAGGAGGGGGGAGAAAGTGTAGAGTTACATAAAATTAAGAACTTCTCTTCATCAAGAAGCATCTTTAAGAGAGTGAAAAGGAAAACCAGAGACTTGGAGGTGTATATAATGCATATTTTGGGTAATGGACACATAGTTAGTACAGTATATAAAAAATTTTTACAAATCAATAAGAAAGACCAATAACTCAATAAAAATGGAGAGAATACTTGAACAGTCACTTCACAAAAAAGGGTATACACATGGTAAATAAGCTTATTAAAATATTCTCCACATTTTTTTAGTGGAAAATACAGATTGAAACCACAAGGAAATACTGCTACATACTCCCCAAAATGGCTAAAATTAAAGTAAAAATAGTAAGAGTTGTCAAGGATATAGAATAACTGGAAATCTCGTACATTGCTGGTGGGAATACAAAATGATAAGGTCACTTTAGAAAATAGTTTGGCAGTAAACAAAACATCTATTTTATGACCCAGTGATGATATTCTGAGTATATGCCCAAAATAAATGATTGTATGGTACTCCTCAAAAGACACATATAAGCATATTCATGGTAGCTTTATTCATATTTGTTATAAACTGGAAAAATCCAAATGTCCATAAACAGTAGAATGTATAAGTAGTGTTACATTCACATAAGGAAAGCTACAACAAAAAATAATGAATTACTTCTATATATAACAACATGGATGAGACTCATAAACATAAAGTCCAGCAAAAAAGCCAGACACAAAGAAATAATATTGTATAACAATTATGCAAGCAAATGCTAGTTTATGATGATAAAACAAACAAAACTAATATATGGTGATAAAAGTCAGAAGAGTGATTGCCTATGCATGGAGGTGAAGGAGATGATATTGACTGGGAAGGGGCATGAGGAAACCTTCTATGGTGCTAAAAATGTTCTCTCTTGATCTTGGTGTTGGTTACATGGGTATATAAAATGTAAAACATAATTAATTTATACATTAAGATTTATGCACTTTACTATTTATATATTATACCTCAATAAAAATGTTAATAAAATATTCTCAAGAGTTTATATTCGTGCATTATTAGAATTCCTGTAGAATGTAAAATGTATAAACCTAGGGATCTTGTCAATCTTATTCACAAAATGAATGAATTAATGAATGAATGAAAAGATAATTTGAAGGCAGAATCAAATGAGAAGTAGCATAGGATATGAAATTGGTAGGATTTGAAAAGAGATGGTCCCTAAACTGTTGTTTGTAAACTTTAGAGTACATGAGAATTTGGGAGGGAAATTCCTGGGCCCTATCCCAAGAAATTTTGATTTAATAGGTCTGTTATTAGGACCTAAGAATCTGAAGTTTTCACAAGTGCCCCAAACAACAGAGACGTAAGAAGGTTTACACATTAAGAATTAATTTTTTTAAATTTTATACTGTGAAGAGTCTAAAGGAATCATGGAGGAAAAAGTGGGACAGTCAAGCTTTGTGATAGAGTTGAGCACTCCTTTCTCTGCAGATCTTCAGTGCATTGTGATACTTACAGATAAGCACTGGTAGTAGAGGGATTTGGTGGCTATAGTGAATATTAGCATAAGGGCAAGCACGAGTAATTGGGGCCACCACACTAAAGTATGTGCTATAGAAAGTGTTTAGTTAGAAAAAAATGATGTACTGGATTGGAATGGGTGTGAATGGAGGAAGATTTGGCTAATCTCACAAAATCATTGAGTTTCCTAAGCATGCTTTCTTACTACTTCAATTCTATTTTATCTTTTTTTAAGCTCTCACTTTTAAATTTGTGTTAATCTTCATTTTCATGCATAACTTGGCTTCTAAATTGTGAAGTCCTTGGTGGCAGAGACTATTGTATGTGCCTAATATGGAGCATAGCACATAACAGTGCTCAAGTTTTTCATTTAATGAACAAATGTCGGAATTTCATGGAGGCAGAAGTGGGATATTGAACCTAAGTTTCAGAACACATTGTAGACATACCAGGACACGTGTGCATAAAAATGGTGAGGTAAGATGTTCTTGGAAAGCTGGGAAACTCTGAAGCTTTCATAGCCTAGCACAGCACATATAGATACCTATAGAAATTATATTAACAAAAGTCATCTTTGCATATGTTGACAAGATCACTTTAAGGATGTGGAATTATGATAGAGGCCACATTTTACTTTGTGTTATTGTGGCATTGAGCATATTAACCAGCTCAGGACAAAAATGCTTATCCCCTATGAGTGATTAATTAGGCATTACACAACTGTGTTGTCAGTATCAAGTGTTTTCTGTCATCAGATTTCAAATGAACTTTTTATCTTGTTTCTGCATGGGAATAAGGAAATTCAATAACCATGAATATTTCAAAGTGCTTATAAATAAAACTTTATGTGCTTGGCACAAAAACACATTTCAAAGATTGAGCCAATTGTTTGCTTATTCTGCTGTCAGTCTGCACCCGTGCATGCTAACAGCTGGCTCATAAACATTGCATGGCATTGCTTCTCAGATACCTTGGATATGATAAAATCACTCTCTTATGGCATCATTAATATTCAAGTCAAAGTGCCAAATGCCCCTGTGGTGTTTTCGATTATGTTTTCACAGGGAACAAATAAGCTTACCTGAAGATGGAGATAGGCATTTTTATCAAGTCGGGCCATGGAATTATTATAGTATAGCCTACTAATATAGTATAGCCTACTAATGCTAAAGAACAACATTACTGTCTTACTCACTACCCCATGAATCTAAAGGAAGGCCAAGCTGTGCAGAGCCCTTGGAGATGTGGTGGGTGTTTATTTGTAATGTTTGGGAAGGATGATGATGAGTAATAATAGTCGTATGTGCATCCAACAAACAAGTGCTAGAGGTTGTATGCCACAACTTAATAGACTCAAAGTCAGGGTAAATAGTTCCAAATGTTTCCAACATAAGGGTCCTGCCTCATCAGCAAGTTGAAGCCTAGACCACAAAAGGGCAGAGAGAAGAATAAGAAAATCAATAAAAAAGTAATTCAGATGCACATCTGGAATATACCTTGAAGCATCTCTCAGGTGGAATGCAAGCACCCAGGGTGGCTCTTAATGCCTTTGTAAAATTACATCTTTAAATCATTCAAAGGAGGTAATTGGAATAGACAGGAAGAAGCTTGCATCTCTACTTACAGAACTCCACTCAATTGTCATGTCTTCTCATTCAAAATGTTTACCACAGAGAGTAGGAAAGCTACTGAATTTCATTTATTTCATAGTCAATGTGTTCAAGAAACATAGGTCTGAGCTATTATAATTATCATTAGGCAGATGGGGAAACTAATGCTTGGGAGGAAGTGAGAGCAATGGGACCTTCTCCATGTTTCCCTTGGCCTTGTGGATATGCGACTTTGACTGGGTTTGTTGCTTTCTCTGAGTCTGCCTCTATGATCTCATATATTATACTCTGATTGTAAAACAACCAATGTAAAAGTATTTCTGTTCTTTCCCAGCTCTCTGTTGATTACAAAGTTCCATATCTGGAGAACATATTTCATTAAATCATTCCTAGTATCAGTAAGACAATGTTCATTCAATTTACAGTGTGATACACAGTTAATTATTTTTTCTACAATTTATTTTCATTGGGGAGTGAAGGTTAAGTGTAAAGTGCAATACTCTATGCAATTCTCTAATTCTCAGTATAGTAAAGTACGGGTATACACTGATTTAGTAGCAAATCTATTTTCATAAAGATGCTAGATACTATTCTACTTTTATAAAACCAAAGTATCAAGCCTTGACTTTCCCAGCCTTACTCAGCCACAGGTACTATTCTGCCAAACTATAGGCTTTGTGCCACCCAGGTGATGGTCCAAAATTACAATAGTGGTCCAAACTGCGGGAATATTAGGATTCCTATTCACATTAGTGGGTGGAGCCTGGAACTTGTCTTGCTGTTTTGAGCACCTAAATATCCACCTCACTGTAAACACTGTGTATCTGCTGTAGTCCACCCATAGAGGTTTAGTCTTTTTTGGAGCAGTGCCAAAATCCCCTTTCTATTTGGATGTGGCCCTAGTTCTCTACCTAGTCCTTGCCAAGCCCTCATGTAGTACTAGACCCTGTCTTCTAGTCCCAGTTGATGGCTTGGGTACTATGTAAATCAAGAGATACTACCCAGAACTAACATTGCCTCCTATTTAAATGTAGAATATCTACTGGAGGATCATATTCTTATACCTCACTTTATTATTAGGGTTTCCTACAGGGACAGAATACACACACACACACACACACACACACACACACACACACACATATATATATGAAAGGGAATTTATTAGGGAGAATTGGCTCACATGATCACAAAGGTGGAATCCCACAGTAGGCCATATGCAAGCTGGAGAATGAGAGAAGCTGATAGGGTAGTTCCCAGGGAAGCTGGTAGTGTGGCCCAGCCAATGTCTGAAAGCTTCAAAACCAAGGAAGCCAACAGTGTGGCCCACCAACTGAGAGCCCCTACAAGGTGCAAGTCCCAGAGCCCAAAGGCCAAAAACCTTGAGTGTGATGTCCATCAGAAAGAGAAGAAAAAGGCATACTGCTCCCAAAGAGAGAGATGGAGGAGGGCGGGGGGAAGAAGAAACCAACGAAGCTTAATGTCTGCCTTTTTCTACCTGTTTTGTTCTAGTAGTGCCTCCAGTGTACTGCATGGTTCCTGCCCACATTGAGGGCAGGTCTTCCTTTCTCAGTCCACTGACTTAGGCATCAGTCCCCTCTGGAAACACCCTCACAGACATGCCAAGAAACCATGCTTCACCAACCACCTAGGCATCCCTCAATCTAGTCAAGTTGACACCTAATATTAGCCATCACACCTACCAACTATATTAAAAGCATTGTCAATGTCATCATTGGCCCATATTTCCCCTAAGTTTACTATATTCACAGAATATTACATTCCTCAGAGCCCAGAATTAAAGTCAGATTAAGCCTCCAAACTCTAACCCAGATAATTTATAGCAGATTATCCTTTAATTCTAGCATGTTGGGCAGTTAGAATATATCTTAGGGATTGTTTTAGACTTTTATAAGATAAGCCCAATGATTTCAGAGGAAATTAAAATTAGAGGAAAAAAAGGAAGTCCCTTTCTTGCATGCACTATGAAGACAAAGATAACATTTTCACAAAGGTGAAAAGCAGGGACAAGTTCAAAGAAACTAAAGGCTTGTCATTCCCTAACTTTCCCAGCCTCAGCACAAGCCCCACTTTGTTGCTCTCATTATACTTCCACCATGTAAGTTTAGCCCCTCTCATTTTATGAGTTCATAGTAAGCTCGCCTGGTCGAATGTCAAGACTTCCACCTCTACAATTGGTTAGAACCTATAGTTAATGTTGCTGTCTTAAGCTTGATACCTCATGTGCCTCGAGGTGTGTCTTGGGCACACTAAATATTCACTGCTTCAATTGTTCACTGTTTTCCTTCATTTATACCCAGCACATATCACAGTGTGTTTTCTTGGTTTGTTTTGATTTGTACTCTGAATTCCTAGAAGTTCAAAACCCTAGCATACTTCCTCAGAATCCTGCTGCTCTAATATCTCATGATCTCATGCTACCTAACTTCTCTGAAGAGTTTAATCCAGTTTCCTTTATGCATAGTTCTCAACCAGATGGACACCCCTCTGCCCCAACATGCATGTTACTGTCACTGGTCTGATTTTTAGCGACATTACATCTGAAAATGCCTACTGCCATGTCCCATCCATCATATCAGATTTTACTATCAACACTGATTACTCTGGACTGGGTTAATTATGTCCCTTGAATATCATGATTTGGATGCTTTAACTGTATCAACAGCTAGCCCTGGAGCCAATTTCATCCCAGTTCTGCTCCTAGCTTCACCCAGCCACATTCAAATCCAGCTTCCTTTTCTTCCCATTGGCCTGTCATTTTTCATACCTAGGATTTGTTATATCTAATCTCCTCTTTCCAAGATAAGGTAGTCTCTGGTTGTGGCAGAGATACTATCTCAGCCATGGAAATCCCTATCCCATATTATTTTTAAATTGCAGTCTGAAAATCAAGGAGTGTGCCAGTAAATATATTTTGATTCTGCTTAAGCAGTATTTCAGTGTTCCTTGTTTTCTTTCTTTTTGTAAATGATACTAAATAAGGCTTACCTCTCCTTTCATCATAGGCTCTACTACTCTGTATTGTCTTATAACTGGCCTGCCTTGCTTATTTAGCATAACTACCTGGGCATTGAAGCATTTATGTTTGTGACAAGGCCTAGTTTAAAGTAATGTTAAATAAGAGAAAAAGGCTAAACTAAGCCTTGGAAGAAAGAGCAATTTCAAAGGAAAAAGAATTAAGCTTTATTATTTATACAATTTGCAAGTATCTATGATTGCAAGTTGGCTTTATATAATACAACATACTGACAATAAAATATTAAACATATGAAATTAGGAAAATATGTGTTCAGGATATAAGAATCTATACCAGCAGATAAACTTCTATGATAAAGTATGAGAAGAATTATGAGACCATTTTTGAGGGGGTAAAATAATTAAGGTAGATGATTTTGTTCAGGAAATATAATTAAAAATACTAAATTTATCAAAATGTATTTAATTTCTATGAACAACAGCTGAAAGTCAAAGGAGCAGTTTGAAGACTTTGGTGGGCATATGTAATATAACTTCTTTTTTATGGGAAATTTTATCTTTGCGTTTCAAATTTTGGAATAAAATTGTGCATATGTAAAAATTATGTATGAGACACACCAAACCAAATGCATTAACTCATCCCCAAACATGTTATTTTTCTTTACTCTTCATTATGAACTCTTTTCTCTAATTTTTCTTCTTATTCAATCCATCCCCTCTGATATTCTGCCAATCTCACCTCTCTTTGTCTGTCTTAAATCCTGAATTGATGTATTTCTTTCCATTTGTGCTATGACCACCCAGTTAAGGCCATCATCTCACATGAATAACTGCAATAACTCCTAATGTTTCTTCTGTCTTCCTTCTTGATATCCTTCTTTCTCCATATAGCAGTCAGAATGATCCTTTTAAAATTAAAATCAGTCTTGCCAATCCCTGTATAAAATTCTCTAGAACACTTTCCATCTCTCCATCAAATATATATATATATATATATATATACTCCTTTATTCTGATGTTATTTTAGATACCTTTTGCAATCTGGACCCAATCATTCTTCCAGCCTGGTTGAACAATTCTCTCTACTGATCTTCTTGTCACATAACACTTTCTTCCATGTACCCTATGCTCCATCTCTCATAATATTTCACATTTTCTTTGAGTCCCAGATATAATCTGTTCCCTTTACCTGTAATATTCTTCTTGCTCTTGTATAGTCAGTATACTCCTAGTTAGAATGCCACCCTATTTGTGAAGTTTCCCATAAGTCATTTAGCAATAGTTAGTAGCTCCCTTCTTTTTGCCTTTACTACTAGCTTTTCATTTATATAATGCTTAATATGGAACAGGCATGATGCAAAAAGCTGGTGATCCCAAGGTTACCTACGTAAACTTCTTGATAAGAACATACAAACTAGTGGGGAAAACAGATGGCATAACCTATGATTGACTATAACAATAATTTCTCACTAAAGGAATGTGAAGAAACTATGGGAATCAAGGAGAAACAGCAAAGACAACCTGGCAAGAACAGGAAAGCCCTCTTTGAGGTGAGGGTCTCTATAATCACATGCATCACTCTGTATTATACTTATGTGTGTGTGCATGCACACACCCCCACACACACATTGCACATACCTACCCAACAGTAAGGAATACTACAATCTGTTAACACTGTACTTAAACTGACCTATAGTTGTAGACACTGGGTTCCCCAAGATGATGGTTAGACAAAATTGGAAGATTTCAGAGAGATGTTTCTATTGACAGAGTATGTGTGCTCAAATATTGGTTCATTACTTAATAACTGTATGACCTTTAACAAAACAAACAACCTTACCAAGCCTCATATTCAACATTTGTGTCCAATAAAAAAAAAGGAAAATGTTAGTACCTGTCTCACTGAGTTGTCATTAGGGTTATGAGGGCTAATATATGAAAATCTTTTAGCATAATGCCAAGTATATAACAAGTTTTTGATAAATCTTAACTATTGTTGTTGTTTTTGTTGATGATGTTATTATAGTTACTATTAGTAAAGACAGCTATTCAGAGTTTTATATCACACTGTTAAAAATTTGAATTATATTTCATCTAGAATGCATTCTGGTCTCAGCCAGTATATGAGAAGTATTTGGCTTGATTGGTTTTAGCTCATTAGCTAGGAATCTTGCAAGTGTATCACTGAATGATTAATTGATCTAACCAAGATTTTTAGATTCAGTAAAGTAAGTTATCCAAAACCAATGTTTTAATACCCCTGTAAAATTTTGAAATAAAAAAATGTGTGAAAGCCTTAACATAATTTCAAGTTCGAATATTATTTAAGATGAAAAATAGCAGGCCTACATCACATCAGCATGCCTAAGCTGCCTTCTTCAAACTTAACCTATAATAAGGTCAGAAAAATATATAGACAGAGAAGGATGTCTAAAAGGAAGATAGGGAGAGCAGATAGAAAGAGAGGATAGAGGTGGAGGGATGAGGCGAGAGAAAGGGAGGAATGGAACAAGCACAAAAGGAGAAAAAGAAACAAAACTCTTAAGAGGAAAAGAATTAAAAATAATTGATATGACAAAATGTGGTACAAACCAGTTGCTTTGAAAGCTATATATTTTAGGTAGCAGTGACATTCAAAATACTTAACAACCAGTAAGATGCAGGAACTGACCAGTCAGAATATGCATGCTATAATACCCCATTATGACTCTACTAGTCCACCAGGAATGTTGATCTTAGATTACACTTCAACTCAGGTACATGACTCACTGTGTGAATAGCCAAAGGAATAATAATATTTACCTTATTGGAGAATTAATTTTACTCAGTGTTTTTAATTGTGAAGGCATTACTTTTAAACAAAGAGAAACATTATGAATTTAATTCATAATATGCCAATATGAGTTTATAATTATTTCTAGCATAAAACTTGGGATTTAAAAAGATTATTGAGCCCCTTTGGCCACTTAATGTTACATTCTCTAGTTCTTTTGGAGAATGTATTCATTCTTTCAAACTTATGGGGAAGTTTGAGAAATATTTTTTAGTTGTCTGGGAAGGAACATATTAACCCCATGATGCTTGAGTCTATCAAGGAAAGGTAGAAGCTTCGTTTCTCTCTTTTCACAAGGGTTATTGGCTATATCCAATACCTTATTGGAAAGCTTATATTAATATAAACCTTAAATCTTGGACAGGAGAGGGCTTAGTACGCTAGGCAAGAGAGTTCCCACATGAGGAAAATGTGCTAAGTGAAAGGAGGACATAGTGGGATTTGTCATAGACTGGGTTCTCTAGAAAGCAAATACTGAGGCAGAGATTAGAATGTAGGATGTTTAATAAGTAGTGTCTTTTGGAATAATACCAGTTGAGGGAAAGGAAGGAAGCTGAATTGGGTAGAGACAAAAGTTGTTCTGTAATAGAGTCACAACAAAGGCCTCAGTTAATACCTATGATATAGATATGCTTTGCAACCTGAAACTGAGTTCTGAAATTGGGATGGCCCCTTAAAGTTTTCTGAGTTTGGGTAAGGGGTCTGGACTTTTATACTGCTGCAGTAATTATTCACTGGATATTGGCTTTCCCAGAAATGGGTTGTGATTTGGGGCAAGGTGGATCTCTTCAGCTGAGGCAATTCCTGTTGAGAGCTGACAATTAACAGCTACACTGCCATCTACACTTCCAGCAGTTTGAGGAATAACTCCTTCACTTCTGAAAGGGGGATCTGAGTGGAGGATCACAATATTCACTATAGGAGAATTTTACCCACCTTGAGGCATTATCCAGCTGAGATTTCCAGAAATCCATTTCCTAAAGATGAAATTAAGTGGGCCTTATATACAGATTTGTTGCTTCTGGAGCTCTCAAATCTCTGATGCCACACAGTGAAGGAGTCATGGTCAGGAGTTTAAACCTCATATTTATTTCTCTAGGATATCAAATTGTCATTCATTCAGGAAATAGGTATTGAATATTCCAAACATTGCTCTAGTCATTTGAGAAGCAGTACTGAACAAGGCAGTCATGGTTCTTGCACTCCAGGAACTTATTGATCAAGTTTGGTAAATATTCCCTGTTCTACTTCTTGAGGACTAAGCAGAACTAAAACCAGAGATGTAGAAATGGATTGTTCCATAAATATTCTTTGAGGATTTGAGAAGCTGCATTTTAAAATGTCATTGAACTCAGCACAAAGACTGGATGGGTAACGAGTAATGAAGTCTTGAAATGTTAGTTTATGTTCTGTTAAAACCCAAATTTTATGCTTGAATGAAAACAATAACTATACATTTTTACTTTCAATCTCTTTATAAATAACATTTTCCTCTCTTTTTCTTTAAGAAACCCATGCCATGGCCACATTATGATTGAATTGACTTCTTATCCAGACTTGGGTAGCTTTTATCAAGATTTGCCTCAAATTAGTATCTGTATTAGTAGACACCTAAGATGAGAAGGTGAAATCTAGTATTAATTAGCCTGGCCAGGGTGGGAAAGCCCAATCATCTCAGTAGCAGAGCTAAATTGAACCTTAGGAGCCTCTGGGAATAAACTTTAAAATTGAATAATTAAAATTTAATCAGTTTCCCGTCAGATATATTAAGAAAGGCTGAACATAACTGAAAGAAATCATAATCAAGCTGTGTGTATACACAGGGTTATTGGTTCAACATTTTAGGTTTAATTAACCAGTAAATTCTTATTTTCCTACACTCATTGGTTGTTCTGAGTCACTGGATTGGGCATGCCAGTCAAAAAAAATAGGCAAATCACAATCAAACAATTGCTGTTTTTCCCCAAGTAGCAAACTGTATATTTTGGAAACATAGCTTCAGAGGTATTTAATACAACTGAAAAGGAAATGAGAAATGATGGCAACTGCCATTTATTGAGCTTTTATCATGTGCCAGTCTGTATACATGCATCTTTATTTAGTGCTCAGATCAATTCTATAAAGCAGGTCTTGTTAGTATCTAATGTTAGTTGATGAGGAAAGTGAGACACAGAGAGGTGAAAGAACTTTCCTGAGGTCACAACTACCAAGTGATGGATTCAGGATTGGAACCCAAACTACCTGACTCATAAGCTCATGCTCTTCTTCTATGCCCAGCTATATTTCACTTGAAGCCAGTTCAGCATCAATTATTAAACCCTCATACCATATAATTTGTTATTAGCTCATAAGGTACTCACTTGCAATTGTGGGTGTGTTTTATGTCTGAATATATTTGTCATTTGATTGACACACACATGTGGTGAATTAAAACAATAACAGCACCAACCTCCATCACTAATACTTATTTAGTACCTATCATGCATCAGTCCTATTTCTACCTGTGTACATGAATTATTTAATTCTCACTACAGCACTCCATAGAAGGCATTATTGGTATCTCTATTTTATAAACGGAAAAACTGAGGCACAGTGAAGCTAAGGAGAAATTAATTTAAGGTAAATATCACCAAGCCTACCTGTGGCATGCCTTAGTACTGCCTAGAAACTGAGAAAGATTTTGATATCGTTAAAGTGTTGGAAAAAAGCAAAGTATGTGACAAAAAATAACTATGTGCCCCCCAAAACCTAAAATATTTACTATTTATTCATTTAGAGATATATTCCAATTTCTGGCATAGAATCAAAGTCACACAGATAGTATCAGTAAAATCAATGTACATTTCTTTTGGCTTACAACCATGGCTCCTATTATAGCGTTCACCGTATGGTTTGAAAATAATATTACCAACAATGATAATATCAGTAGCTATTATTTATTGAATAATTTATGTCAGACACATAAGGATGGACTTCACATAATATATGGTTTCATTTGCTACTCAGAATACTCTATGAGATGTTTTCTATTAATTTTCTGTCCCACCCATCTTTAATATTTTTCTTTCTTTATTGCCAAAAGGATCTCCAGTTTGTTCAGATATCTACCACCCACCCCCCATGAAACATGGTAGAATACGGTCAACCCCACTGTTTGCTTAAGAGTAAATCTTGATGGAGTGTATTTTGTTCTTTTGGGTAGATGCCCAGTAATGGGATTGCTAGATCAAATGGTAGATCTACTTGTATCGCATTAAGGTATCTCAGTCCCCTTGCCAATAATCATCAAAATTGGAAGTGTAAACCAATTTTGGCCCAATTCTGGCCAATTCAAGGAAGGTCTACTAGCTAGGAAGTCTTTGGGGGCAGGTTTACTTATCATTAAAAGGAGACATTATGAGACATGGTATTTCTTCTTCCTTTGGATGTTAGGTTGCCTGAATATGATGCCTTGATATTCAGCAGACATATTGTTCTGAGCCTAAGGGAAACAAAGCCATCATATGGAAGAGGACCGAGAATTGCAAAGAAGTGGAGCTAATCCTTGGCATACCTTACTTGGATGCTGCCATACCTCATGATTTTTTTATGGTTAAGCCAGTTTAAGTGTCAGGGTTTCCTCCAAACTCATAAAATTGTATACTTTAAATATGTGTATTTTTTCATATATCAATTATACCTCAATAAAGTTGTTTTTAAAAAGTCAGAGTTTTCTGGCACAATTGACCTCTGTAATTAATATTAGATCCATTTTACAGTATGGAAATTGAGCATAGCTTCTTCTGGTAGAGCTGAGATGTGAACCCAGATGTTGTCTACTCTAAAGCTTGTAATTTTTTCCTCATTATACTATTCTGGCTTTTTAATAAGAAGGGAAGGAATAAGTTTGCCATACAAAATGATAATTCCATACTGTTAAGTAACAGGAATATATATGATGTCTGTACCTATTCAGTTGGCTATTAGATATTTATATAACCTTCCTCTGCCAAGCAAGTATTCTATTACTAAACAAGCATGGCAAATCATATACAAACATGTCGCTGAGGAAGGTGCCAGAAATGCATGTTTTCAATGAATACAAATAAATAATTAAAATACATTCAAAGACCAATCTGTCCCTCAGACAGAACTCCATTAATGTTCAGTGGCTGACATAGCAGGGTTGGCTCAATGTAGTTAACCGTGTCCTTTCGCACTTCAAGTCTGTTTACCTCATGTCCTGAAATTGAATACCATTTGATTTTATTTCACCATTAGAACAAGTATAAACATTGATACCCCAAATATTCTCAGATTTTGTGTCTTTTGGTGGTCTTATCTGATACAATGCTGAAATGATAATTAAGACTTCAATTTTTAAATATTCTGCCCTATAAAATACAAAGCATCTATAAAACTCAAAATTTATGATTGTCAACAATAACATGAAGGAGTAATACATATAAATTTATCCTTAAGTATATATAATTGGTTTCCATACCATACCTAACTACTTGAATTGAAAATCATAGCTAAACATTTTGTTTCAAGTAGTAAAATATATACAAATACATATGTATGTATATGTAAGTATATATACACACTTGTTTCTTCATAAACAGTTCATATTTGGAAACCTAAAGGTCAAATATATGGCATCAAAAACAACATTTTGAAAAATATTCATTATTCAAGCTAGATATTTGCATAGTAGAGATTTGCTGGATTTTAAAATTACTTTTTCATAATGAGTTTTCTATATTGTTATGCTTTGTTAATTTCCATTTGTAAGATTTTATAATATCTTTACAATTTAATTTGCACTAAATTAGTTTTTAAGATTTTAACATTGGGACAAGTTGCCCTATAATTTCTTTGAAGACTATGAATTTATATAAATGATTTTCTACCACAAATTAGTCCTAGATTTTTCTTTTTTTCAGATGCACCATTTTTTTTTTTTTGTTTCAAAAGCTTTATTTCTGGGAGGTAACGACATGAACTACTAACCAAAGACTTGATGCTTAATTCCTAGAAGCATGAAAAACAAACATATAGCTTTGGCACATCATAATGCAGATGAAAGGACAGGAGTGGGAGAAATCTGGCAATATTTATCACAATTTAATGATGTCTTGAAAACCATCCCTTCTTTTAGTCTCAACCAGCAGCCAATATGTTCAGAGGCCAAGAAAGCGTGGAAACACAGAGTACTATACAAAAGGCAATATTTAAAATGAGCTCAGAATCTTCCTTGGCTATTTTTTTTCATATTATAATTCCAGTTTAATACCAAGCTTATGATGTTTGACATAATTCCTAAAATAGACACACATTGCATACTGAAAATTATCTATTGCAAGAACCTGAAAAAGTTTGAAAGATGAAAGTTTGTTTTTTGAGATTATACTTCCCATGTTATAAAGAAACAGAGCAGATGAGCATTGAATACTTTTAGGAATGGAAGCAAAGGTACAGACATATTTAATTTTTTTTCACTTCAACATATGTTGTAATAGTCAAACTGCACACTTTTTAAATGTATCACAGTAGATGATTAGTAATAAACAAATTATGACATGTCCTTATTAAAGACTATAATAATAAAGTCAGAAAATCATGTAGAAGACAAGTAATAACATGGAAAGATTTTCTATTGTGAAAAGGCAGGTTATATAACACAGTACAGAAACTTATTTTCTATGCAGAATATTTTTATTTGAAATTTTATTTCATTTTTATTATTTTTTATTTCAGAATATCATGTGGGTAAAAATGTTTTGGTTACATAGATTGCTTTTGTACTGCTTGAGTCAAAGTTATAAGTGTGACCATTACTCAGATAGTGTACATTTTACCCATTAGGTGTGATTTCATCCATCCACTCCTCCAACCCCATCTGCATGATTTCTATTGAGTTTTACTTCTATCTGTGCACATGAGTGTTGATTGGATAATTCCAATTTAGGAGTGAGTACATGTGGCGTTTGTTTTCCCATTCTTGTGATACTTCACTTAGAAGGTTGGTCTTCAGTTCCACCCAGATTGTTGCAAAAGTATTAATTTATTTTTTAGAGCTGAGTACTACTCCATGGTATACATATACCAAATTTGATTAATCCAGTCACTTGGGTTGATCCTACATCTTTGTGATTATGAATTGTGCTGAAATAAACATTCTAGTGAAAATGTCTTTTTGATAAAGTGACTTTTTTTCCTTTGAGTAAATACCCAGTAGTGGGATTGCTGGTTCAAATAGTAGGTTTACTTTTAGTTCTTTGAGGTATCTCCATACTACTTTCCATAGAGGTTGTACTAGATGTAGTCCCACCAGCAGTGTATGAATGTTCCTATCTGTCCCCATCCATGCCAACATTTGTTGTTTTGGGACTTTTTGATAAAAGCCATTCTCACTACTGTGAGGTGGTATCTCATTGTGGTTTTGATTTGAAATTCTATGATGATTAGTGACATTGAGCATTTTTTATATGTTTCTTGGCCATTAGTCTATCTTCTTTTGAAAAGCTTCTGTTCATATATATTTCCCACTTTAATGGGTGTTGTTTGATTTTTTTTCTTGCTCATTTGTTTGAGTTCTTTGTAGATTCTTGTTATTGCCCCTTTATCAGATGTATAGCATGCAGATATTTTCTTCCATTTTGTAGGTTGTCTATTTGCTCTGTTGATGATTTCCTTGGCTATGCAAAAGCTTTTTAACTTGGTCAAGTCCCATTTATTTATTTTTATAATTGCTGTGATTTCCCCTAGGGTCTTCTTCATGAATTCTTTGCCTAGGCTGATATCTAGATGAGTTTTTTTCAATATCTTTCTAGAATTATTATGGTTTCATGTCTTAGATATAAGTTTCTCATCAGTCTTGAATTAATTTTTTGTGAGCAGTGAGGGATATGTATCTTGTTTCCATCTTCTGCATGTGCCTATCCAATTTCCCCAGCACCATTTATTGAATAAGGATTATTTTCCCCAGTGTATATTATTGTCTCCTTTGTCAAAGAACAGATGGAAAAATGTGGATGGTTTTATTGCTGGGTTTTCTCTTCTTTTCTATTAGTCTATGTCTCTATTTTTGTGCTAGTAACATGCTGTTTTGGTTACTATAGCCATGTAGTATAGCTTAAAGTCTGGTAAAATGATGCCTCCAGATTTGTTTCTTTTGTTTAATGTTGCATTGGCTATTCAGGCTTTTTTTCTGGTTCCAAATGAAGCATATAATTAATTTTTCCAGATCTGTGAAAAATGACACTGGTATTTTGACAGGGATTGCATTGATTCTGTAAATCACTTTGGGTATTATGGACATTTTAACCATAAGCATGATCCATAAGCTGATCCATAAGCATGATATGTTATTTCTATTGTTTACATCATCTGCAGTTTCCTTCTCAGTGATTTGTAGTTGTCTTTGTAGAGATCTTTTATCTCCTTGGTTAAATATATTTCTAGGTATTTTTTTTCCTTTGTAGTTATTGTGAAAGTTATCCCAGAGATGCAATGATGATTCAATATATGTAAATCCATTAATGCGATTCAGCACATAAACAGAAGCAGTAACTAAGAACATATGATAATCTCAATAGATGCAGAAAAATCATTTGACAAAATTCACCACTCTTTTATGACAAAAACTCTTAAAAAAATAGGCATAGATGAGACCTACCTCCAAATTATAAGAGCCATATATGACAAACCCACAGCCAACAACATACTGAATGGGGAAAAGTTGAAAGCATTTCCAGTAAGAGCTGGAACAAGACAAGGATGTCCACTGTCACCACTTCTATTCAATATAATGCTGGAAGTCCTAGACAGAACAATCAGGCAGGAGAAGGGATATAAGTGTATCCAAATGGGGAAAGAGGACTTCAAACTATTGATCTTTGCTGATGATATGCTCTTATATCTAGAAAACCACATATTTTCCATCAAGAGACTCCTGGAATTGATAAATAAATTTGATAAAATTGATAAATAAATTTATCAAAGTCTCAGGCTACAAAATCAATGAACACAAATCAGTAGTATTCCTATGCACCAATAATAATCAATCTGAGAACGAATTTTTTTTTCTACAGAATTACCAGGGAAATTTTTCTTTCAATAACAGCACTTTTCTAAGTTCTTTCAGGGCCAGATTAGAAATATGGTTAGCTGATAGCATGGTAGGCTAGTTATTCTAATTTCAAGTTTCCTGTTATTATACACAGGTATATGTAACCATAATGAACTACCTTCAGTTAGCTGAGCACATATTAGATTTTCCTTTGGATGCCCCTTCTGTGACCTCTGATAGCACATGTTACTTCCCCTGTCATAAAGCTTGCCTGACTACATTGTATGTACTATCCCATTACCTTGTTCAGCATCATGCTAGCAGCATTCCCAGCACAGAGGAGATGTATACTGAATTGAGAGGAGATGTGAACTGAAATGAATAGGTCTCCAGTCATCCTACAGTGTGTCATGAACTTTTTCAAAAACAAATTAGTAAGTAGATTAGAAGATTTTAAAGTTGAAAAATTAAAGGTGTCATTACACCAAGGTAAAAATTTTAGAAATCACTTCAAGAAGCCATGTCCATCAGGATTATGATTTTGATTTCTTCCCTTTAATTTCTTACCATTTATTCACTCATTACTTCAAGTCACTTACAGCCTGACAGACATTGAAGAAGCACTTGAAATACAGTGTGATGAATCTGATGACAGGGGGATTTGGGAGATGTGTAGAATTATGATTCAGGAGGACTTTATCTAGACTACGAGATAAGGATGACTTTTGTATTAGTCTCTTTGGGCTGCTATAACAAAAATAGCTTAAACTGGGTAATTTACAAGCAACAGAAACTGATTTCTCACAGTTCTAAAGTTTGGGAATTCCAAAATCAAGGTGCTGGGAGATTTGGCTTATTTTGCATGTGTTTTTGTGTGCATGTATGCATGTGAGTGTATGTGTTTCCCATTTTTTCTCATTTCATTGAGTGAATGAATGAATGTTTCACGTTGTTCTAACTCATTCTTCTGAGAATGGATTTTCAAATGTTGGATACTTATAGAATCACATTTAAGTGTCTTTCAATGAAAAATTGAGATCCAAAGTCATGAAAAGGAAGAGAACTAAAATATTTTGAATTTCTCAGGAAATTCATTGTTGATGACATCTTAAATTGTTCTTAAGGCAGAAAAGACCTAGAGGTTTTAAATGTGCCACCACACCTTGAGTAACAGTTTAGGAAGGATCACTGTTTTGGAGCACTATTCCTTTTGAACTACAAGATGCTCATGAATATTGTTCAAAGACACCTTATCTAATAGAAAACTAAATTCATTAATGCAGAACACACCATCTAAATGGTTGAACAGGCAATGGAATACAGAAGTTGATGTTAAGCGACAGAAATAAGTGAATTAGAATATGTTGCACATTTAAGAACCAAATAAATTTAGGATACCATTATTATTACTATTATTGCAGTTGCTTAAATACACCAAACTGTTTTCTGCCTCAGGGCCAACTCTTCATCTGGCTCGTTCCTACTTTTTATTTATATGTCAGCTTAAATGCCTCTAACTGTAGAGAACCCTTTCCCTGACTCCCAGTTCTAAGCTATTCAATGCTTCTTCTATATTTTATTTTCCCTATGAATTATCATAATTTTACTATATCTTTATCAATATGATTAATGCATTTTTCTATCACTAGATTGTAAGATTCAGTAGTCTGGAAATTTTGGATGTTTGGCTTACTGTTATATACTCAACACCTAGCACAGTGCTTGGAAAATGGTGAGCACTCAATACATCTTTGAAAAATGGTTAGATGTATACAAACACAAATGGAACCAATGAATTAATGAATAAGTAGGAAGGTGGTTTGGGGGAAAATTTCTGGGATTGGCAGTATTATGGACTACCCATCTCTTTTATGTCTTTGCTATTTAAGAGTTACTGCTATACTTGACAATCCATGAATGAGTGTACATGGTTTCTTTTTGGCATGATGAAAATTTTCTGAAAATACATAGTGGTAAGTTTTACATTAGTGATAGTGTATTTGCACATTAACTATGGAATGGCTGATTTCCTTAAGTACTAAGTTTGACAGTTGATATCTCTGACATTTCACTTTGACGCGTCTTTTTTTTTTATTGTGAAGGTACATCCTCATTCTTTCAAACACACATTTTGGCTTGTGGTTATTTTTCAAAAAAAGTTTAGAGCAATTTTGTGAGCCATGGATAAGTAAACAATTCGTGTTATTTTTTAATATGGGTTACATCATGGAATCAATGCAGCATAGACAGCTTGAAATAGCAACAAATTATTTGGGAAGGATGTGGCTAATGAATGCATAGTAAGTTCATAATTTGAGAACTTCCATTCTAGTGATTTTAATCTTGAAAATGAGCCATGTGGAGGACCTGAGGCCAAGGTGGATAATGACGAGCTGAAAGATATAGTGGAAGTGAATTCATCTCAACCTACATGTAAATTAGCAGCAAAGTTTGGCATTACTCTTCCAACAATTTGGGACCATTTAAAACAAATGGGCAAGGTAAAGAAGCTGGATAGATGGGTTCTGCATGAATTAAGTGAGCATCAGCAGAGAAATCATCTTGAAGCTTGCCTTTTCTTTGCTGTCATGATGTGAAGGTGAACCATTTCTACACTGTATTGTTACATGTGATGAAAAATGAATTATTTTTGACAATTGCAACCATTCATCACAATGGTTGGATAAAGACGAAGTGCCAAAACACAGTCCAAAACCAAATATTCATCAAAACAAGCCAATGGTGTCTGTTTGATGGTCTAGTGCTGGTATTATCCACTATGGCTTCATGAAACCTGGTCAATCCATTATAGTGAATGTCTGCTGCAACCAGTTGGATGAAATAATGAAGATGCCTGTGATTAAGCAGCCAAGATTGGTCAATAGAGACAGGGCCAATCCTCTTGCAAGACCACATGTCACAAAAAACAATGCTGCTCAAACTACAACACCTGGACTTGGAAACTGTCTGTCATCCACTGTGTTCACTAGAACTCACATCAACTGACTACTACTTCTTCCAGGCTTTGGATCACTTCTTACAAGGAAAAATATTCAATTTTCTACAAGCTGTGGAAAACGCCTTTTGCGATTTCATCATCACTCAATCTCCAGGCTTCTTTGCTGCTGGTATAAACAAGCTAAAGTATACAAAACATAATGAGTGAGATGTGCAACGTCTGGGGGATGGCCATGCTTGAAGCTCTGACTCAAGGGGGGAGGGAGGCATGGGCAATATATGTAACCTTCACATTTGTACCCCCAAAATATGCTGAAATAAAAAAAAAAGATGGCAAAACTGTGTCAATAGTTTAGGTACATACTTTGATTAACTATACTGCTTCTTGTTTGATATAGAATAAACTAAACTTTTGATTTGAAATCAGATATTTCATATTTAATGACAATACGATCTGTGAATATACTGAAAATCACTCCATTGTGACCTTTAAAATGGCAAATTTTATGTTATGTGAACTATATTTCATTATTAATTGTTTAAATCCATGGAGGGGACTGACTCTTGCAAGTGTCCATCCCCATCAGTAATATGGAAATAGTCTCACTTTACAGAGTTGCATGGTCACCTAAAACACCATTACATGTTCTCAACATTTATACTAAAAAGTAACATGGAGTCTATTTTACTAAAAACTGGGGAATTTGCTTTTAGTGGTATGATACCATGGCTTTAGGATTTAAAACAGCCCAGTCAATATTGAGAGGGTGTGCATACATGAAAGAAAGTGTGTGTGCGTGCATGTGTGTGAAGTTCTTTACAATTTTATTACTTGTGTTCATTTCTGTTTCTATCACAATCAAGACCTTGCAAAATCCCTACAGTTGTTTTATATTTCTCAGAACCTCAATGCAATCATTTCTAAGCTGCCATGATATAAAGGAACATGAAGAAAATGATGTCATAAAGGATTTAACTGTCATTTCACCACCTGTCTCCCTCCACCCCTCCCCTTTTCTACCAGAAACCAATTTTATAAGCAGGGAATCCTTGGCAGATTGAAATTTCTGCTCCAGATCCTTCCATACTGCCCTTAGTATGATTTGCTACTATGAACTTTTCATCTGCCTAATCTGCTTTTCTCACTGCCACTCAGCCTAATTGTTGAAAGATTTTCAGGGTGAAAGCCTTTCGTTAGAGGCAAGCTCAACTAGAGGGTTTGCTTAGATATGGGAATGCAGTCTTGATTTTAGACCTTTACTCTTTGCACAAATACCTCAGTACCAGTCAGCATCCTCAAAACCATGTTTCAGGGCCTGGGGAAGAGGGCAAGAACACAGGGCAGTAGTTATAAAGGATGTTCCAACTATTGAGAGAATAATATGGTCTTTTCTTGCTTTTATTTATGAGACAAATTGAATTTATAGACATGCATATGTTGAACCAGGCTTCCATCCCTGGAATAAAATCCACCTGGTCATGGGGAATTATTTTTTGATGTGCTACTGGATTCTATTTGCTAAAATTTTTTGAGGATTTTTGCATCTATATTCATGAGGGATATTGGTCTGTAAATTTCTTTTTTTTGTTGTTGTAAAGAACAGCACATCTTTATGATAAAAACTCTTAAGAAAATAGACATAGATGGCTCATACCTTAAAATTATCAAGTCCATTTATGACAAAACCCAAGGGCAATATTATAATGAATGGAGAAAAATTGAAACCATTCCCACTTTGAACCGGAACTAGACAAGGATGCCTACTATCTCCATTTCTATTCAACATAGTGCTTGAAGTCTTAGCTATAGCAATCAGGCAAGAGAGGGGTATTAAGGGTGTCCAACTGGGGGCAGATGAGATCAAACACTCGCTCTTCACCCATGATATGATATAATATCTAGAAAATACCATGGACTCATCCAAGAGACTCCTAGATTTAATAAATGAATTCGATAAATTCTCAGGTTACAAAATAAATATACACAAATGAGAGGTATTCATATGCACCAATAACAGTCAAGCAAAAGCTAAAATAAAAAAACGTAATATCTTTTACTAAAATCTCAAAGAAAATTAAATATCTAGGAATATATTTCACAAAAGATATGAAAGACTTACACAAGGAGAACTATGAAACACTGAAAAAGAAATTATAGAAAATATAAACAGAGGGAAAAATCTACCTTGTTCATCTATTGGTAGAATCAATATTGTTAAAATGTCAATATTACCTAAAGTGATCTACAGAACAAATGCAATACTTATCAAAATATCATCATCATTCTTTACGGATCCAGAAAAAATAATACTTCACTTTGTATGGAACCAGAAAAGACCTAATATAGCCAAAGGAATCTTAAGTAAAAAGAACAAACTGGGAGGCAACAGTCATCCAGACATCAAACTGTTTTACAAAGCAATAATAATTAAATCAGCCTGGTAATATCACAAGAACAGAGATGTTGATCTTTGGAACAGGCCTGAGATTCCAGAGATGAAACCATCTGCAGAGGGTAATCTAATATTTGATAAAGCAGGCAAAAATATACATTGATGAAAAGAATCTCTTTTCAATAAACGGTGCTTGGAAAACTGGATGGCTACATGCAGAAGAATGAAACTGGATTCTTACCTCTCACCTCTCACAAAAATCCACACATGATGGATAACAAACTTAAACCTAATGCATGAAACCTTAAGAATATTGGAAGAAGATGATGGGAAAACCCTTTCAGACATTGACCTAGGCAAAGAATTCTTGAATAAGTCCCCAAAAGCAATCACCACAGCAACAAAAATAAACAAATGTGATCTAATCAAATTGAAAATCTTCTGCACAGCCAAGGAAACTATCATTAGAGAAATATATAACCTACAGAATGGGTGAAAATATTTGTTCTCTACACTTCTGATAAAGGTCTGATAACAAGAATCTATCTAGAGCTCAAAAGAATTAACAAGAAAAAATAAAACAACCCCATCAAGAAATGGGCAATAGAAATGAACAGAAATTTTTCTAAAGAAGACAGAATAATGGCCGGCAAATATATTAAAAAATTCTCAACAATGCTAATCATAAGAGAAATACAAATAAAAACCACAAGGAGATATCATCTAACCCCAGTGAGATTGGCCTGTATCAAGAAATCCCAAAACAACAAATGCTGGTGAGGATGTGGAGAGACAGGAACACTCTTCCACTGCTGGTGGGACTGCAAATTAGTGCAACCTTTGTGGAAAAGTATTTGGAGATACCTCAAACAGCTAGAAATAGAAATACCATTCTACCCAGCAATAGCATTGTAGGGCATCTACCTGAAAGAGCATAAGACATTCTATTATAAAGACATCTGCACCCGAATGTTTATGGCAGCACAATTCACTATTTCATGGTCATAGAAACAACCCAAGTGCCCGTCAATTCATGAGTGGATAATCAGAATTTGGTATATGTTTACAATGGAATATTACTCAATTCTAAGAAACGACAGTGAGCTAGCTCCATTTATACTATCCTTGATTAAGCTTAAGTCAATTATCCAAAGTGAGGTGACACAATAATAGGAAAAGGGGCTCCACATGTACTCGCCATCAAATTGGTACTGACTGGTTAACACTATGGTGCTCAAATGGTGGTAGTGTTCACCAGGGTTTCGGGGGGGCTGGTAGTCCCACATATTTGGGATGTGGTGAGCATTGTGAAGGGGAAGGGCACTTCTGACCCTTCATAGGGAGAGGCAAAGATATAAAATGCAACCATAATATTTGTACTCTCATAATTTCCTGAAATAAAAAAAATACTAAATAAATAAATAAATAAATAAACAAAGTTCCAGCAGTCTTTTGGAAATCACGAGGCATTTTGTCACTAAGAATGAACCTCAGGATCATAGCAGAAAACTTTATCAGACTGTGAAGCTCTAGAAGGCAGTACGTTGTCTTTCTTCACTCTATGTGCCAATTACTAACATTGACTCCTATACCTGTGTATTCATTAATTATTAACAATGAGAGCTCTTATTATTATTATTATTACAAATAATGCCTAGTTCTCTTATTGTTACTTTTCAATAGTTTTGAACTGCCACCACTGTTAAATGAAAACTATAATTCACGTTAACACCAGTTTTTAAATAAATCATTCAATTTTTTGTATATCATGCAAATGTGCAAGGAGACAACACAACAGTGGTTAAAAAAACAGGAAAGTACCATAGTGTGATTTTCTCAAGCCTGTGTGATGTCTTAAACTACTTCCCCTCTTTTTAGACTCTTAAACAATTTGTAAGTTATTTCCTTTCTTTTTAGCATAAGGTAGTCCTAATTTGTACTGTCACTTTAATCATATTCTTGGCGATTTCGCATGCTAATTTACAAGAAGTTTCTTTAAGAAATACAACACATGGAATGGACTTCATTATCACAGTTTTGTTTTTATTGGCTTTAAAACACGCATAAGTAAGCAAAAAAAAAAAAAAAAGCATAACAATACTGATACTTTCCAATGCTGGGTAGCCCTGAAAATAGCTCTGTAAAATGCAATTCATATTGTGTCACAGTCCCTTTTAAAACAAATGGTTTACAGTGTTTCAGAATAAAGGTTGAAGTCCATAGCAAGCGACCTGAGGCTACCCTCTGGCTTCTTTTCTTGCTACTTCCATTTACTTTTGTATACCATCTTCCAACTGCATAAGGAAGTAATCATCTCTCTTCTCTTATGCTTTTGTATGTCTTCTGTGTGCTATTCCTTCTGCCAGTATTGAAGTTCCACTCTTCATGGAAGAGCAAGCTCAAATATGACTTTCTTTGTGAATGCTTTCAGAACACTCCCACGCTTTCTGTCCCTTTAGCCTTCGGGTTTTTTAATTATAACCTTCAAGTAAGGTGAACATTTGAAAGGGAGAATGACTTATAACAGGAGCTATTAGTTGGGGTTTTTGATATTGCTCTCGCATTCCCAGTAGCATTGAAAGAATACCCATATTGTTTGATCAAGGACAGAAGTCATGTTCCTGTTCCTATTTTTATTTTTTTTCAATAGCTAACACAAGGCTCATTTCAGACTAGTTGATTAATTTTTTTTATCTCAGCATATTATGTGGGTACAAATATTAAGGTTACATATATTGACCATGACCCCCTCCCCCCTTGAGTTAGAGCTTCAAGGGTGACCATCCCCCAGACGGTGCACATCACACTTATTATGTTTGTATATACCCATACGCCCCTCCCCCTCCCACCCGCCTAACACCCGATAAATGTTATTCCTATATGTCCACTTAGGTGTTGATCCGATAATACCAATTTGCTGGTGAGTACATGTGGTGCTTGTTTTTCCATTCTTGAGATAATTCACTTAGTAGAATGGGTTCCAGCTCTATCCAGGAAAATACAAGATGTGCTATATTACCATTGTTTCTTAAAGCTGAATAGTACTCCATGGTATAAAAATACCACATTTTATTAATCCACTCATATATTGATGGGTACCTGGGTTGTTTCCACAACTTTGCAATTGTGAACTGTGCTGCTATAAACATTCAAGTGCAGGTGTCTTTTTCATAAAGTGACTTTTGTACTTTTGGGTAGATGCCCAGTAATGGGATTGCTGGATCAAATGGTAGATCTACTTGTATCACTTTAAGGTATCTCCATATTGCTTTCCACAGAGGCTTAACTAGTTTGCAGTCCCACCAGCAGTGTAGGAGTGTTCCAATCTCTCCACATCCATGCCAACATTTATTGTTTGGGGGTTTTGATAAAGGCCATTCTTACTAGAGATAAGTGATATCTCATTGCAGTTTTGATTTGCATTTCGCTGATGATTAGAGATGTTGAGTATTTTTTCATATGTTTATTGGCCATTATTATGTCTTCTTTTGAAAAATTTCTGTTCATGTCCTTTGCCCACCTTTACAAATGAGTGGTCTTCATCCCAGGCATTCAGAGATGGTTTAACATATGCCAATCTATAAATGTAATTCACCATATAAACAGAAGCAAAAATAAAGACCATATGATCCTCTCAATAGATGCAGAAAAAGCATTTGAAAAATTCAGCATCCTTTTATAATAAGAACACTCAGCAAAATAGGCATAGACGGGGCTTACCTAAAAATGATACAAGCCATATATGAAAAATCCACAGTCAATATCATACTGAATGGGGAAAAATTGAAAGCATTCCCATTTAGAACTGGAACAAGACAAGGTTTCCAACTATCTCCACTTCTATTCAACATAGTGCTGGAAGTCCTTGCTACAGCAATCAGACAAGAGAGCAGAATTAAGGGCATCCAAATGGGAGCAGAAAAGATCAAACTCTCACTCTTTGCTGATGACATGGTATTATACCTAGAAAACCCCAAGGATTCAACCAAGAGACTCCTTGCATTGATAAATAAATTTGGTTAACTCTCAGGATACAAAATCAATACACAGAAATCATAGACATTCATATCAACAACAGTAAAAGTGAGAACCAAATCAAAGACTAAATTCCCTTCAATATAGCAACAAAGAAACTAAAGTATCTAGGAATATATTTAACTAAGGAGGTAAAAGACCTCTACAGGGAGAACTATGAAATATTGAGGAACGAAATAGTAGAGGATGTAAACAGGTGGAAAAATATACCATGCTCATTGGTCGGCAGAATCAAGATTGTTAAAACGTCTATACTACCCAAAATAACCTACAGAGTCAATGCAATCCCTATTAAAATACCAACATCATTTTTCACAGATGTAGAAAAAATAATTTTACGCTTCGTATGGAACCAGAGAATACCCCGTATAGCAAAATCAATCTTAGGCAATAAAAACAAAATAGAAGGCATCAATTTAGCAGACTTCAAAGTATACTACAAGGCTATAGCAATTAATACAGCTTGGAACTTGCACAAGAACAGGGACATTGACCAGTGGAATAGAACAGAGAACCCAGATAGAAAACCATCTTCATATAGCCAACTAATCTTCGACAAAGCAGACAAAAACATACAATGGGGAAAAGAATCTTTATTCAACAAATGGTGCTGGGAAAACTGGATAGCCACATGTAGAAGACTGAAACAGGTCCCACACTTTTCACCTCTCACAAAAATCAACTCACGCTGGGTAACAGACTTGAACCTAAGGTGCAAAACTAGTAGAATTCTAGAGGAAAACGTTGGAAATACTCTTCTAGAAATTGGCCTAGGCATAGAATTCATGAAGAAGACCCCAAAGGCAATCACAGCAGCACCAAAAATAAATAAATGGGACCTGATCAAATTAAAAAGCTTCTGCACAGCCAAAGAAACTGTCAGGAGAACAAACAGACAACCCATAGAATGAGAGAAAAATTTTGCAAGCTACACATCCGATAGAGGGTTGATAACTAGAATCTATTTAGAACTCAGGAAAATCAGCAAGGAAAAATCAAGCTGTTTCATTTTTATTTGTCAAATAAAGGAAAAATACAAATTCATTGTGACAACAACCTTCCTTATTATTTATGTCTAACTTCTTCACTGACATTTTTTACAATATTTGTTTTTCTGATTAAATAAGTAATATATAAGCAACATAAATGATTTTAAAAATGAAGAAAAATATAAAAATAAAAAAACACATAATACTATCTCAAATAGATAAAAATGTGGGACCTTTAGATATCTATTCTCCTTTATTTTTGGTCAGTCTAACTAAAGGTTTTTATGAATTGTGTTGTTTTTTTTTAAAGAAACAACTTTTGACTTTGTTAATTTTTCTTCATTGTGTTTCTATTCTTTATTTAATTTCAGTGATTCTTTTATTTGCCTTTTGAAGTAAATCTGTTAGGTTATGTTTTTGAGAATCCTCTTCTTTTTCAATGTAGGTATTTACAGCTATAAATTTCCCTTTAAGCACTGTTTTACATGCATCCAATAAGTTGAGTTATATTGTGTCTTCATTTACTTTCATCTGAAAGTATTTACTAACTTCCATTTTGATATCTTCTTTGACCAGTGATTATTTAGGAACATGCTGTTTAATTTCTACATACAATAATCACCAAAATTTATTTTTGTTACTGATTTCTAATTTTACTGCAAAGTGTTCAGAGGAAATACTATGTACAATTTAAAACTTTTTGAATGTATTGAAGCTTGTTATATAGTTTAGTGTGTGTTCTATCATGGATAGTTTTCCATGTGTGCTTGTTAAAAATATTCTGCTACTGTTTGAAGTAATGTTCTGTAGATGTCTAACATATCTAGTTGGTTGAAGCATTACCAAAGTTTATTTATTTATTTATTAATCTCCTGCTTAGTAGTTTTAGCCTTTACTTAAAGTGGAAAATTGAAATCTTTAACACTGTTCATTTCTCCCACTCTGTCCTCAATCCTGAAAGCTTTTGCTTTTTCAATTTGCACATGTATATGTTTATAGTTTTTTGTATTCTGAATAATCAGCTCTTTTGTAATCACAAAATGTCCCATTATACCTATAGTAACTTTTGAAAATTTATTTTGTTAGAAATTTGTAGTCACTCTTGTTTTCTTAAAGTTATGAGTTGCCTGATATATTTCCCCATATTTTTCTTTGAAAATATTTGTATCTTATAATTTATTTTTTTATTTTAAAATACTAAGGTGATACAAATTTTTTGTTACATGGATACACTGTATAATGCCTAAGTCAAGGCTTTCAGTGTGCCCACCACCGGGTGGTGTTCACTGCACCCAATAGGTAAGTTTTTAACTCTCATCTTCTTGCCATCTTCCCTTCTTCTTAGTTTCCAATGTCCTTTATGTCTCTTTGTGCACATGTGTACCCATCATTTAGCTCCCACCTATTAATGAGGACATGTGGTGTTTATTTTCACATTCCTGAGATACTTCACTTAAGATAATGGACTACTGTACCACCCAGATTGCTGCAAAACACATTATCTCATTCATTTTAATGGCTGAGTAGAACTCCATGGTGTGTGAGTGTGTGTGTGTGTGTGTGTGTGTGTGTATCACATTTTCTTTATCCATTCTTGAACTGATGGGCACTTAGATTGATTCTATATCTTTTCAATTGTGAATTTTGCTGCAATATACATTTGAGTGCAGGTGTCTTTTGATAAAATTATTTCTTTGATTTCTTTATCTTTGGGTAGATAACCAGGAGTGGAATTGCTGTATCAAATGATACTTCTACTTTTAACTCTTTAAGGAATCTCCATTCTGTTTTCCATAGGAGTTGTACTAGTTTGCAGTCACGCCAACAGCAAATGTTCCTCTTTCTCTGATCCCATACTAGCATATGTTTATTTTCAACTTTTTAATGATGGTCATACAGACAGGGGTAATGTGGCATCTCATTGTGGTTTAATTTGCATTTCCATGACAATTAGTGATGGTGAACATTTTTTCATATGTCTATGTTCTTTTGAAAAAAATTTGTTCAGGTCTTTTGCCCATTTTTTGGTGGAGGTGTCTGTTTTTTTCTTGCTAGTTTTTTGAGTTCCTTATATTAATAGAATCTGTATATTAGTCCTTTGTCAGATGTACAGCTTGCAAATGTTTTCTCTCATCTCTAGGTTGTCTATTTACTGTGTTGATCATTTTCTTTGCTGTGCAGAAGGTTTTTTAATTTAATTAAGTACCATTGGTTTATTTTTGTTGTTGCTGTATTTTCCTTTATGGTCCTAGGCATAAATTCTTTGCCTAGGCCAATGTCTAGAAGAGTTTTTTCCTACATTTTATTCTATAATTTTTGTGGTTTCATGCCTTACATTTAAGTCTTCAATTCATTTTCAACTAGTTTTTGTATATGGGAAGAGATATAGGCATCCTTCTTAATTCTTCTTCATGTGACTATCCATTTTCCCAGCACAATTTATTGAATAGTGTGTTTCTCCCCAGTGTATGTGTTTTTTTTTTTTTTCT
>VBSM01003018.1:7311789-7391005 GCA_008086735.1 Cheirogaleus medius
CACCTTGGTTAAGTACATTCTTAAGTATTTTATTTTCCTTGTAGCTATTGTAAATGGTTTTGAGTCCTTTATTTTATTCTCAGCTTGACTGTTTTCAGTATATAGAAATGTGACTCATTTGTGTACTTTGATTTTGGAACTTGAGATTTTGCTGAATTTGTATATCAATTCTAGGAGTCTTTTGGTGGAGTCTCTAGGGTTTTCTAGATACAAGATCATATCCTCAACAAAAAATGATAGTTTGACCCTCTCTTTCCCAATTTCGATGCCCTTCATTTCTTTTCCTTGCCTGATTGCTCTGGATAGGACTTCCAATACTATATTGAATAGAAGTGGTGATGGTGGGTGCCCTTGTATTTTTCTGGTTCTTGGAAGAAATGTTTTCTACTTTTCCCCATTTGGTATGATGCTGGCTCTGGGCTTGTCATATTTCACTTTTATTATTTGGAGACATGTTCCTTCTATGCCAAGATTTTTCAGAGATTTTAACACGAAGAGGTGCTGGGTTTAAGTGACTGCTTTTTCTGCATCTATTGAGATGATCATATTTTTTTACTATGTTCTTGAGGTGAATAACATTTCTTGATTTGAATATGTTGAACCATCTTTACATAACTGGAATGAAACTCACTTTATCATGGTGAATTTTCTTTTTGATATGATGTTGGATTAGGTTTGCTATTACTTAATTGAGTATTTTTGCTTTTATATTTATGAGGGATATTTTATGTAGTTTCCTTTTGTGTGCATCCTTTCCTGATTTTGGTATGAGTGTGATACTGGCTTTGTAGAATGATTTAGGAAGAATTCCCTTCCTCTTGATATTATGGAACAGTTTTGGTAGGATAGAAGCCTGTTCTTCCAGCTCTATCCAGGAAAATACAAGAGATGCTACATCACCATTGTTTCTTATATCAGAATATTACTCCATGGTATACATATACCACATTTTATTAATCCACTCATGTATTGATGGGCACATGGGTTCTTTCCACAACTTTGCAATTCTACTAAGTGAAGTATCCAAAGAATGGACAAACAAGCACCACATGCACTCACCAGCAAATTGGTTTTAACTGATCAACACCTAAGTGGATATATAGGAATAACATTTATCGGGTGTCGGGGAGATGGGAGGGGGCAGGAGGGGATGAGTATATACATACATAATGAGTGTGATGTGTGATGTGCACCGTCTGGGGGACAGTCATGCTTGAAGCTCTAACTTGAGGGGGAGGGGAGAGAAGGGCAATATGTGTAACCTAAACATTTGTACCCCCATAATATGCTGAAATAAAGAAAGAAGACGCCCATTCTTTGTAGGTCTGGTAAGATTTAGCTGTGTATCTTTATGGTCCTGGTCTTTTTCACTTTTAATTAAAAATAAGTTTTTATTACTGTTTCAATCTCGCTTCTCATTATTGGTATGTCCAGGATTTCTATTTCTTCCTGATTCAAGTTCAGGAGGCTGTGTATTTACAAAAGTTCATACATTTCCTTTAGATGTTCTAGGTTGCATGCATAGAAGTTTTCATAGTAGTCTCGAATGATATTTAGTATTTCTGCACTACCTTTTATAATTCTCATTTTTGATTGAGTTTATTTGAATACTTTATCGTCTATTCCTGGTTAATCTAGCTAATGGTTTATTGATTTGGTTTATCTTTTCAAAGAACAAACTTTTCATTTTGTTGATCCTTTGCATTTTTTTTTCTTTTGGCTTCCATTTTGTTTAGTTCTGCTCTGATATTCACTATTTCTTTCCCTTTGCTAGCTTTGGGTTTGGTTTGTTCTGTTTTTTCTGGTAATAGTTCCCTGAGATGTGACATTAGGTTGTTAATATGTATATATCTTCCTGTCTTATTGATGTAGGCAGTTAGCAGTATGAATTTATCTCTTCATACCGTTTTTGCTGTATCCCAGAGATATTGGTAGCTTGTATTGCTTTTGTCATTCACTTTGAAAAAAAATTCATGCCTTTTTGATTTCATTATTGACCCAAGGATTGTTCAGCAACAGATTGTTTAATTTCCATGTATTTGTGTGGTTTTGAGAGTTCCTCTTGGAAATGATTTCTAGTTTTATTCCACTGTGGTCTGAGAAGGTATATGGCAATTTGGGTTGGTTGGACCTTAGACTTCTAGAAGAATGGTCAGGTGCCAGCAGTGGTAGATTAGGTCAGATAATCTCCAGTTTCCTGGCCCATCGATGGCGGACTTGAATCCTAGGGAAACCAGACTGAGACTGAGACGGCAAATTTGCCCTCAAGCCTTCCTGGGCTCAGGTGCTGGCTCTGATAGTGAGGAGTGGTGTGCTCTCCTGCTCCAGAACAATGCTTAGACATGAGAAGGGTGGATGGACTGTGAGCTTGTGACAGGAGGGGCAGGCCTCTCTTGAGGACATTAGCAGACGTGACCAGCTGTGGGACATACAAGCTGCTCATGCCCCTGTCTCAGCACTGACAATTGCCTCTGTCCTTCAGTGGCAAAAATGCACCCAGATTCCCACCTCTCACCCTGGCTTAGCTGCAGCAAAGGTGGTTCAGGCAGCTCAACCCGCTGTGTGTAAGGCTACCAGACTGGGTATGGGCTGTGGCTGAAATTCTCCAGTGGAAGAGGTGTGATTCTGTCAGGGAGTTGCCTCTAGGGAGGGTAGGCTTCTGTCAGAAGAGATAGGCAGCTTGCAATTCAGGGAGAAGATTCCTAGCCTCATCCTGCATCAGAGGAGGCAGTGGCTTTTGTCTTTGGGGCACACTAAAGGGCTTGCTGTTTGTTTCTAGAGTGAAGGGAGTGAGCTCCAAGCTCCATGGAATCCTGGGTGAGATAGATACTCTGTCTGATTCAGGGAAGCTGCTCCCAAGTGCCATAGCTTTACTGTCACCTATGGAGCCCTCCTGATCTTGAGCAGAATCAGCCAGCCTGAGCATGACACTCTGTCTGAGGAGGGGCAATTGCTCCCAAGTGTCCTGGGTTGAAAATCCCCTGTAGAAAACTCACCAGTCTGAAGCAGAAACAGCCTTTCATCTGTAGCTGCCTGTGTGTGAGTGGGCAGAGGATGGGAAAAGGAGGAGATGAGCCCTAATGATGTGGAGAATCTCCACTCAGAGGGATGCAGGCAACTTTGGATGAGGAACCAGGGGCTCTCTGGTGCAGGAGAGTGTGCATTCTGCCTTCCTCTGTCCTAAAAAACATTCACTTCCCTTCCCAGTCCCCTTAGGGCAGCCCACCTGCATGGGACAGAACTGTAGGAATGCTGCTACTCTCTTGTGTCTCCCCATTCCATTGTGGTTGTCATGCCAAATTGAGTACTGAGGATTTTTCATGTAGGATACAGTGACAGGGAAACTGAAGGGCTGTGCCTTCCCTAGCTGGATAGAGACACCTGGCATATGCACAGACAATATGGCAGCCACCACCTCAGCTTGGGTCAATGGTGAGGGCAAGTAACTCTACACAGGTCTGCAGCCTTGTGCTCTGTTTCCAAGAAGCTCTCAGGTTACCAGTGGCAGCAACACCTAGATTGATTCATCAGGGCAGAAGGTCTCTCTGACAGATCAGAAGCTAGCAGACTGCCATAAGTGTGAGGGGAGGAAAAGTAAACACTACTGCCTACCCTTTTTTCCAGGCTCTGTACCCCTTGGGGGTTGATCTCAACCAAAATTCTGCCCCTTCTTGTTTGTTCTGCTTTGCCACTTATTCCCATGGGATCTTTGGTAAGGATAGGTTCTGGCTCCTTTCCCTGAGTATTTCACCTGGGCTGTGCTTTCTCACCTGAAATTTCTTCCTCTATTTGAGGCAATCTAGTGAACAATATCTCCAGTTGGCCATCCTGCCCCCATTCTGATTTATATTATTTTGTTGATTTTAATGTTGTGTTTCATTATTATAGTAAAATAAATGGCAATAGTTGTAGATATCTGTTGTATTTCCTACTAGCATAGTTTTGCCTGCTATCTCTCTTGCTATGTTTTAAATATTATAAATTTTTAAATGCAACTAAATTTACTGAATGAGTAGATAATCAAATCAGGTGGATAACATTAAGAAGTTAGTTTTCTAGAGGGATCTGAGAATGAAGGGCACACACATGAGGAAATGGTTGGGGAAGAACATTTCCTTCTCTGAGTGTTTCCTACTGCTCCATGATGTTAAATATATTGGTGCATCACAGTATGGGACTGTTCATCCAATCTATATAAAAATGCAAGGATTCATGAAAGTAAAAGGAGATGAGGTTGAGGATGGAGTGTTCCAGAAATTCTTAATGTCATGACATTTTCTATTTGCATAATGGATGGCAATGCAAACTGGCAATAACACTTAATTGAGAGTGACATTTTTCACTCTGTGAGATGCATCAGGTCATGGTCATATCTCCTTTCCAATCTGCACATATCACATCTGCAATATAAGGATATCAGGAATCTCTAGGACTAATTGTTGTATGCAGGTACCCTTGTGATCCTCCTGATTTGACTTTCTTTCTCCCCTTTTCTAATTTTCCTCAGTGTGGCAACTTCGTACATATCCTTTAAGACACAGCTAAAATACAACCTCTTTATAATACTCCCCTGACATCCCAAAGAACAATGAGCTTATATGAGCTTCTACATTCCAGTATATTAACTTGTTTGGTAAGGTAGTCTCTCCCCTCAAATTGAGAGTCTTATGATGGAAAGGGTCTGACCACATTTTACTCTGCATGTTTATGGCATACTAAAGTACCTGGTCTAGAATAGGCATTAAGAAATGTCAGATGTGTTGGTTGAAAATGTAGGCCCATTTTCTATGGAACACTGTCCCTGGGAGTTTGGCCAATATATGCTAAGGGTTATGCCTTGCACTGAATGGAGGATTGACAAGATGGATAGTAATGTAAATTCTCTTCTAATACACATTCAGAAGGAATGAGAAGGAAAAAAGATAAGGGGAGATGTTTTCTTAATGTTAAAAGTAAGTGTTCATGGTAACTGTAATGTAGACTGCATTTACTCCAAAGCAGTTATTGCCTTCAGTTATTAAGATCCACCTTCAGACTTTAAGAAATAAAGAATTCATGCAAATAGCTTATGTTGGATGCAGCAGATATTGTGCATAAAAACTCCTATGCTTTATGTAACAAGATGCAACCTCAAAGTATAATACTCGACTAAAATTGGCTACTGCATTTTCTTAATTTATTCTTTGAGCTTTCCCTTTATTGATTTTAGAAATGTTTTAACAGATGAGTCAAATCCATTATTATTTCAAACTACAGCTTCTTTCATAGCTTCTACTGTTTGGTCCTATAGAAACTCTAATAGGCCGACCATTTCAACTATCCCTCAAAAGTACCTAAAAATCTTACTATCTGAAATATCAATTCATAGATATAAGTTTCTCTGTATATATCAAGAAAGCTTGATTTCAATCAATGAAGAATATAGGCTTCAGACAATTAATTGAGAAAATACTTACATCCTGGCTTTTTAATAGAACACATTTTCTTTTTTCTTTTTGTTTATAAATATTCTAGCACCTTTTGAATCTTAATGGCGCAATGTTATAATTCAGAGGCAGACATATAATAGCAGGCTTTTTTAATTTCAGCATATTATGGGGGTACAAATGTTAAAGTTTCAAATAATGCCCTTTCCCCGCCTCCCCACACAAGTCTGAGCTTCAAGCATGACTATCCCCCAGACCGTGCACATCTCACTCATTATGTATGTATATACCCTCCCCACCCGCCCAATACCCAATTAATGTTGTGGAAAACCAGCGGATCAAGGGTACTCGGACACCAGAATTCAATCAGCCATATCAGTTTATTGATACCTGCCCAGGGGCTGTCCCCACTCCATGCAAGGAGGGAGAAGCAGCCCCAACAAAGCCTTTGCAGTTTTTTTATACCCTGGGGGCTGGCAGCGATGCAAGCAAGCAATCACAGAAGCAGAACATTGCAGTTAGCCCTTAGTTGAGCGAACAACGGAAAGGTGCACTAAGGGGAGGGGGACTTTTCTGGAACAGGACCTCTTTATTTTTTTTGAGAACAGGCCCCCTCGACTTCCTCCTCCCTCCTCTGGGAACTTTCCTACATGGTCGGGATTTTTTACTATTAGTTGGAGCAAGACTGACTCCATTTTAGATCTGCAGGAGGAGCCATCCTGGGTCCTTTCTACTTCAATGTAGTTCCTATGTGTCCACTTAGTTGCTTCTCAGTTAATACCAGTTTGCTGGTGAGTGTATGTGGTGCTTCTTTTTCCAATCTTGGGATACTTCACTTAGTAGTATGGGTCCCAGCTCTATCCAGGAAAATACAAGATGTGCTATATCACCGTTGTTTCTTAGAGCTGAATAGTACTCCATGGTATACATATACCACATTTTATTAATCCACTCATGAATTAATGCACACACTACAGTGGAGAAGAAGGAAGATAGAGCATTGAGAGAATGAATTTTAAAACCCATAGATTTCAGCTGTCTTGAAACCACGCCTGAACATTCATGCACAGCTAAGACCTCTCTCATGAATTTTCTCACTTTACTTCTCCAAGGAGCCTGGAGTACAAACCTGCTGTGTTCACGTGGTGCTCAAATATTTGTTCAAGGAAATAAGGATGCAATCTGTACTTCAGTACTTTGATTTGGGTACACCTTTAATTCACTAAAATTCATCTTATTTTGATGGAAAATCCAAAGTGTGAATCTGATTTAGGTTTCTAGATCAAACATAGCATTAACTCATTCAGTTCTTGAGCAACTCCATCTATCTTCTCTAGGTCATAATTTATGGATATATTGTTGCCAACAACCAGGTTGTATTGCCTGCTGCCCAGAGAAGAGCCAATACACTGAGACAGTTGGAGTTGCAATGAAGAAATGGTTTAATTCCACATAACGCTAAGTGGGGAGATAGGAGGAATTTCTCAAACCTGCCTCCTGAGAATTTGGGCGGCAGGGCTTTTAAGGATAATTTGGCAGACTAAGGATTAGGCAATTAGGTTTGCTAATTGGCTTGGTTCAGGTAGAAATCACCTTGTGTTGCTTCAGTTCCTGGGGTCATAATTCCAGTTGAGAAAGTTTACTGGTATGGGTCGCTGCTCTGGGTGGTTCCGTCAATTCACTGGAATATGGGTCCTGGAAGATATCTTAGAAATTACCTTTAGGTTTCAAAAAGGTGATGTTATCTACAGAAGGAATTAAGAATCTTTATGACTACCAGCTATGTGATTTCAGACTAGCAATTTTAGAGAAGCAAACAAGGGGAGAGTGACTAATTATTATCATTATTTTTAGCTATACCCATGCCCTTGCAGTTTAGGCCCTTACCCCAGTTCTCACCTTGCAACCCTTTATTTGTAAAGGGTGGATTCAATATTTGGTGCAAATTCTTCTGCATTAGTAGGTAGTTTTATGGTGAGATCAGCCAGTAGGCAGAGGCTGGTGAGTGCAGTAGAATCAGGTTGAGGTGGCTGGCTTAGGCTCAATAGATCAGTGTACCTCTCCTCCCTTATCCTCCCACCCCATTGCAGTGATCTCCTTGGAGGTAGTCAGATGACCTAAAGTGGTCTAATTTATGTGAATGGTATAATATGTGATGTTTCTTCAGACTCTAAAATTAACTTAGAAGTGCTCAATTTCAGGAAAATAATACCAAGATTACGACTGAATGAGTTCTAAGGGTTATGCCTAAGGGTTATGCCACTATGCATCCAGAAGTTTTAAAATTGGAAGGTATCACATATCTTGAAAATTTCATCATTAGCACTATTCCCTTGGGGCTTCAAAAATAATTCATAGCTTATTTTCTTAAGTGCTTTCAACAAGCTTGTAGAGAATGGTTTAAAATATACAAGACAATGAGCAAAGAAACTTTTATTATTAGGGAAGGAGAATGAGCATGCATATCCAGGGTTTGAAGAAATAGAACAATTAAAAAAAGAGTTTCATTTGTTATTTTGACATCCTTAGTTTGGAAAAAAAAAGCCCAAACATGGCTAACTGAACAAGATGTAACCAAAATGTTTGTACCCCCATAATATCCTGAAATAAATAAAAAAGATATTTATAATATTTGAAAAAGAAGGTGTACCCTGGGAAAATCAGAGATTGTTTCCTTTAACTTATACACTAGAGACAGGTTAAACTATATAAAAGATCTGATATGGAGGTGACATGAAAACCAAACCTTTAATTGAGGAAAAAAGATACTATTTTGAGTGATAAGCTCTAGACACTTTTGTGTCTAGTAGCATCTTATTAAACTACTCATCTGGTTATTAACTGTCATAAGCTACTGTTACTGTACATGCCTTTCTTCTATTCTGTTTTTGAAGGAAGAAATGTGGGATAGAAGAAGGGATATTGGATGAGAAATCACAAAATATGGACTTAAATCTCAGCTCTGCAAATTGCAGGTACTCTGACCTTGGATGACTCAATTTCTCTGTATCTCTGTGTTGTCATTATAAAGTAGAAATAATATTAATACTCTATTTGCTGTAATAAAAATACCATAGACTGGGTGGATTATGAAGGTATTTCCTATGGTCCAGGAAGCTGGAAAATTCACTGTCAAGATGCTGGCAGATTGAGTGACTGGTGAAGTCCCACTATCTGATTCATAGATGGCTGTCTTCTCACTGTGTCCTCATATGGCAAAAGCCAAGCAAGTTATTTGCTTCCAAAATACAATGGTAAACCGGGCATAGGGTATAAATTTCCATTCCAAAAGGGAGAAACACGAAAGAAAGGAATGAGAGGTCCCATGTAAGTATAAAACCTAAATGAGCAAATTCCATTAGATATTAAGGCTCAAGTATAGTCCTCTTTGACCTGATATTCTGCCTTTCAGCCCTACTGGGGTGGCAATATCACCCCATGGCTATGAGATGGCTCTCAGTGTCTCTATGTCTGGGCCCCACTTCCCTGGTTTTCCTGAGCTCGGTCCTTTGAAACCTTGTTGGAAATAGTAATGACCCCCAGGTCTCTGTATTCTCTGCACCAGCACTTCTGAAATGACGCCAAAGTTTGTTGCCTTCAATCTCCAGAGGGTTGGCCACCATGGCCTATGATGAACAGGGGCCTGCCAAAGCCATACCTGGGTGGCCAAAGAGAATATTGGTGGACTGTGGGGATCAGAGTCCATAATGTGAGGTGGCACTGGGCAGGGCATGCTGAGGTCATATAGACACCAGTAACCTCTCCCTTGAAACTGCTCTGCCCCTAAGCACATTCACACTGGGCCTGTGATGAGAGTGGCATCTTTAATTGTCTCTTTAATTGCCTTTTGGTTTTACATCCATTGTCTTGGAAAAGAGCTCCTGGCTTCAGTTGACATGGCTAATCCACACTAATTTTCTAATCAAGAAGTCACTTGGCCATACTCAGTGTTCTTATTTTTTTGCAATATGGATAGACTGAGAATTTTCCAAATCTTTAGGTTCTGCTTCCCTCTTGCTTAACAATTGTATCTTTAAGTCATTTCCCTCTTTTTGCATTGTACCATAAGCAGTCAGGAGGAACCACACTGCACTCCCAATACTTTGCTTAGAAACAACTTCAGCTAAAGGTCCAACATTATTGCTAGCAATGTCTACCTTCTACAAAACACTAGAACATGAACGCAATTTAATCAAGTACTTTGCCACTTTATAGCAACGATGGCCTTTCTTTCAGTCTTCCAATAACATGTTTCCAATTTTTGTCTGAGACCTAATCAGAATAGCCTTTACTGTTCATATTTCTACCAGTATTTTATTTTATTTTTTATTTTTTATTTATTTATTTATTTTTTATTTCATCATATAATGGGGGTATAAATATTGTTAGGGTTACATACATTGCCCCTACCACTGCTCCCGCCCCCACATGCCAGAGCTTCAAGCGAGTCCAATCCCCAGGTGGCACGCACGGCATACATTATGTAACTCTACACTTTTTCTCCCCTCCCGTCTACCCTCCATCCAACAAAAGATTTTTTTTTTTATACTTTGGATACATTATATAACTTTGCCTCTCCCTAAGAAGGGTTAGAGGTATGCCCTTCTCCCCCCCCCACAATGCTCTCCACATCCCTATGATGTGGGTCTTGCCCCCCTCCCGAAACCCTAGTGTACACCACCACCCTTTGAGCACCATAGTTTTAAACAGTCAGTACCAATTTGATGGCGAGTAGATGTGGAGCCCTTTTTCCATACCTTGTGTCGCTTCACTTTGGATAACGGGCTTAAGCTTAATCCAGGATAGCATAAAAGGTGTTAGCTCACAGTCATTTCTTAAAATTGAATAATATTCCATTGTGAGTATATACCACATTTTAGTTATCCACTCATGAATTGACGGGCACTTGGGTTGTTTCCATGACCGTGCAATAGTGAATTGTGCTGCCATAAAATACAGGTGCAGATGTCTTTATAATAGAATGACTTATGCTCTTTTGGGTAGATGCCCAACAGTGCTATTGCTGGGTCAAATGGTATTTCTATTGCTAGCAGCTTGAGGTTTCTCCAAATTGTTTTCCACAAAGGTTGCACTAATTTGCAGTCCCACCAGCAGTGTATGAGAGTTCCTGTCTCTCCACATCCTCACCAGCATTTGTTGTTTTTGGTTTTCTTGATATAGGTCATTCTCACTGGGGTTAGGTGGTATCTCATTGTGGTTTTGATTTGCATTTCTCTGATGATTAGAGATGATGAGCATTTTTTTTATATGTTTGCTTGCTGTTATTCTGTCTTCTCTGGAGAAGTTTCTGTTCATTTCCGTTGCCCATTTCTTGATGGGATTGTTTGATTTTTTCTTGTTAATTCTTTTAAGTTCTAGATAGATTCTTGTTATTAGGCCTTTATCAGTGGTGAAGAGAGCAAATATTTTCTCCCACTCTGTGGGATGTCTATTTGCTCTACTGATAGTTTCCTTGGCTGTGCAGAAGCTTTTTAATTTGATCAGATCCCATTTGTTTATTTTTTTCATGCAGCAGTGATTGCCTTGGGGGTCTTCCTCAAAAATTCTTTACCTAGACTGAAGTCTGATAGGGTTTTCCCAACTGCTTCTTCTAAGATTCTTAAGGTATCATGCCTTAGGTATAAGTCTGTTATCCATCTTGAGCGAATTTTTGTGAGAGGTGAGAGGTAGGGATCCTGCTTCATTCTTCTGCATGTAGCTAACCAGTTTTCCCAGCACCATTTATTGAAGAGAGATTCTCTTCCCCATTGTATATTTTTGTCTGGCTTATCAAAGATTAGGTTACCGTATACTGATGGTTTCATCTCTGGTATCTCAAATCTATTCCAGATAGCGATGCTTCTGTTCTCGTGCCAATCCCAGGCTGATTTAACTATTATTGCTTTATAGTACAGCTTGAAGTCAGGAAGACTGATACCTCCCAGTTTGTTCTTTTTACTTAAGATTGCTTTGGCTATTCGTGTTTTTTTCTGGTTCCATACAAAGCGAAGAATTATTTTTTCTAGATCTGTAAAGAATGCTGGTTGTATTTTGATGGGAATTGCATTGATTCTGTAGATCACCTTAGGTAATATTGACATTTTAACGATATTGATTCTTCCAATCCATGAGTAAGGTAGATTTTTCCATCTGTTTAAATCATCTGCAATTTCTTTCTTTAGTGTTTCATAATTCTCCTTGTATAAATCTTTCTTATCTTTCGTTAAGTATAGTCCTAGATATTAAATTTTCCTTGAAGCTATAGTGAAGGGTATTGCGTTTTTGATTTGAGTTTCTGCTTGATGGTTCTTGTCATATACGAATGCCTCTGATTTGAGTATATTGATTTTATAACCTGAAACATTACCAAATTCGTTTATCAAATCTAGGGGTATTTTTGGATGAATCCATGGGTTTTTCTAGGTATACTATCATATCATCTGTGAAGAGAGAGAGAGTTTGATTTCATCTGCCCCTCTTTGGATGCCCTTAATATCTCTCTCTTGCCTGATTGCTATAGCTAGAACTTTGAGCACTATGTTGAATAGGAGAGGAGATAGTGGGCATCCTTGTCTAGTTCCAGATCGAAGAGGGCATGATTTCAATTTTTCCCCATTTAATATGATATTAGCGGAGGGTTTGTCGTAAATGGATTTGATGAATTTTAGGTATGGGTACATCTATGCCAATTTTGTTACCAGTATTTTATTCAGAATTACTTAGTTATTCTCTTAGAAGATTAAGGTTTTCTCTATAGTTCTCCTCTTTTTCTTCTCGGCCCTCACCAGAATTACCTTTAACGGTTATTTCTTAGCAGCCTCTTTCTACTATGTACCTAATAACTGTTCCAGCCTCTCCCTATCACCCAGTTCCAAAGCTGCTTCCACGTTTTTAGGTATTTTCTGTAGCAATACCTCTATTTCTCAGTACTAATTTCTTATTTCCTAGTCCATTCAGGCTTTAATAACAGAAAATTATAGATTGGATGACTGAGAAGCAGCATAAATTTATTTCTCATAGTTCTGGATACTGGAAAGTCTAAGATCAAGGTTCCAGTACATTTGGTGTCTGGTGAGGGCCTGCTTCCTTGTTCATAGATGACAGTCTTCTTGCTGCATCCTCAAATGGTAGAAGGGTCATAGGGTCTCTCTGGAGTCTCCTTAATAAGGGCACTAATCCTATTCATGAGGGCTCCACCATCATAACCTAAATCATGTCCTAAATGCCCCACCTCCAAATGTTATCACATCAGGGATTAGGTTTTAACGTATGAATACTGGGGAGGACACAAATACTTAGTCTATAGCACTTGCTAAATCTGATTTTTAGTCAAATGCAATAATATATATCAAACTACTCATCATTATTATTATTGAAATAGTACATACTTATTACATGATATTGGTAAATATGGAACTGTATAAAATCAAAGTTAAAAATAACTTATATGCAACCTATATTGAGTAAATTGCTATTGATGCTGATGCATTTTCCTTTTTTGATGTATTTTTTACATAATTGAGATCATTCTAAATATAAAATTTTGTATTCTTCACTTTGACTTAATGTTTTATGATATTTTTTAGGACTTTAGAAATGTTTTGTAATATTTTAATGGCTACATATTTATGCTATTAATTCATTTAATTAATTCTTGATTATTTAAATCCTTCCTGGCTTTTTGTTGCTACTATATATATTTACCCAATGAAAATCTTTATGCATAAATATTTCATTGCATTTTAGTGTATTTCTCTAGGCCACTTCCCAGAGGTAGAATTACTGGGTCAAAGACTATGAACATTTTAGATTATCATGCACACTGCCAAATTGCTCATAGAAAGTTTAAACCATTTGATTCATCTGCTGAGTATGTCTGACATAAACTTTGCAGAATTTTTCCCTTAAAAATTCATATTTTATTAAGAAAATCACTATTTTAACTTGCATTTCTTTTTTTTCTTTTATTTCATTATATTATGGGGCTACAGATATTGTTAGGGTTACATATATTGCCCCTGCCAACCCTCCCCCGCCGCTGTGCTAGAGCTTCAAGCGTGTCCAACCCCCTGGTGGTGCGTGTCACACCCATTATGCATTTCTTTGAGCATTTTGCAAATGTTGTATTTTCATAAAGTAAAACATTTTGAAAAAGGGTTTTTGGAAAAGTAAAATACCACATAGACATCATTTATTCTCATTTGAAGCCATTTGTTATTACTTGTTTGCTGTTATCTCTCAGCTCAGAGGTGCCTGCCCATACACTTGGTCTTGTCTGTGGCTAAACTACAACCCTACTATACCAGGCATCTCTCAAAATTCCGTGATTCCTCAAGCCTTGTAATAAACACAGAGTTTATTTTCCTTGGATTTTTTACTTGATTACTAATCTATGAGACTTTATTTTCTCACTCTACCAGAACTCTCCAAGGTCCATACTTCACTTTGACTTGAAGAGGCATTCTACAAATATGAAGTTGCCATTACTGAGCCAATTAAATTTTGTGAAGATATTAGAGATATTACTCGTTCAATTGTATAATGGCTAAAGGCAAAATGAGATTAGTAAAAGGGAGCTCACTTCATATTCTTATTTCCCATGGGAAATCATATCAAATTTAATTATGCTTACATGAATTATTTGAATGATTATACTGAAAACATAATTTTCAAATGTGCATACACTATTACAGATAGAAAATCAAGAAAAGAAGCAAAGAAAGATTTACCTTGTGAATTAGACTGTGCTGGTATGAAATCTAATCAAATGTTGCATTTGACCAAATCTATCAACTCATAGAAAAGATCTGTTTGACTAAAACAACATATAGATTGACAATGTTGACTGAACTGATAGTATCTGTTTTGTCAAGCCTAGGTGTCAAAAAAAAAAAATAGCCAGTAGGACACAATGTATCCTAGTTTGATTCCTCATCCTTGTTGGAATCCTGCTGGGATATTTGAGTTTATGCTGATCCCTAAAAACCATTCTCAGATTTTGTCCTAAACCACCTTACGTTTTATTCTCCTAGACTTCCTTTGAGAGATTCTCACTGATAAGGGCTAACTAACTGTGATTAAATTATATTTTGCTATCCTTTCCACCTAGACTAGATTTCCTGCTCTCCTACCCTACTTCTTGAGTATAAAAATGTACACACAGTTTTATAATTTTCCTCTAGCAATCCACCACTGTTTGGATTAATTCCTTCTGATCCTAGCAAAGAGTATAAAGCAATTTCATTGCTCAAATAGAAGAAAATTCTAATTAATATGCCAATTTCCATTTTTATAAAACTTTAGGTACCTATATAACTCTAAATAACACCAATGAACCATCGATGAAACCATCCAAGATAGCTTTGTAATTGACCTTTGTTGATTTTAAACAATGTTACTCTATACACATTCATGAAATGAACAGAGCATTAAGTGCCTGGACTTTCCCACTATTCTCCCCAGTGCTTCACTCTTTCTTCCCCATGAATACAGTGCTCTCCAAATTTCTCACTTCTGGCTATCAAATATTTCTCTAGGATAAGACCACATGAACTTCTTCTCAGAATGGGACATAAGAAATGATTGGGGTGAATATAAGCCCCTGCCCAAGGGAACTGGATTACTAACAGCTGATGCTAACTTTTAATAAATGTGTGGTTCCATGATGACAGAAATTTGGCACTTATGACAACAGTCATCACTGACTGATCATAACACTCTTTCCTTCTGAGGCTTGAGGTATCATCCTCAAGATTTCTCAACACAATGCTATAGGCAATGACTACTAACTGATCAGAACTACTGGTGTTTAAAGGAAACCTACTTGCTACCTGTGTTTTAAATGAATCTTTTCCAGGAATTGGAATTATAGCTAATAGAGGTATTTGGAAGCACAGTCATTCCCTCTAAATCATACTACATAGACAATTTTTCATTTTCCATTTGTGTAATACACATATGCCCTAGAAGAATTCCTCATATTTCTATTTAGGTCTCTCAATTACAGAAAGAGAACATGATTTTTCCATCAGATAGACATGAGTTTACATTTCAGCCTTGCAAAAAAAAAAAAAAGCTATTGAAATCCTTTGAATCTCAATTTACTCATAGGTACAGCAATGCCTACCTGAGAAGACTGTCATGAAGATTAAATGAGATATTTTGGGTAATGAGTTTTCACATTGTCTGGTCATAGCGGTTACTAAATTTCTATGTCTTCTATTCCTAAATCCTCCTCAATCATGATTAAACTCTGGTGCATTTCATCCTACTGTGAATGTCAAAAAGAAATTAGTATAAGAAATGTACACTTGAACAAAAACCATATAACACCTTTAATTACTGAATTGGAATCTCAGAACTAAAGGGAACTACTCAGTGATTTATATTGGAGTAGCCAAAGATACCATTGCTGTTTGCTGTATGTACCACTGTTCAATCACTTTTTGATACATTTTTCTTTATGTTTCACTTCTTAAGTAGCACCCCATTAGAGAGAAATTCTTCTTTGCTCATTCTTTCAACATAAAACAGAATTATTCTAAATTTAGGTTTCCCTAAAATCTTTGATCTATCTAGATTTTCAGTCTATATAAAATAAATTTCATCCCTTGCTTTTTGTACTAGATGTAAATTATAAAGCAATCAAAAATGACCTAGCATCCTTGGTGCATTGATATTTTTCAGCTTTCACCACTATTGTACATCAAACATATTATGTTTGGAGGACATTAAAAATATTCAGTATCCTCTGATTTTATAATATTTCTTGCATCCCTGACAAGATGGTGTATCAGGACTATGACAAAAGTCACATGCAGTTTTCCAGTATTTTTTATTTAGTAATAATTCTTTATATTTGCATAATATTTTATATTCCAGAAAGCACTATCTTGCATTATTTGTTGAGATTTGGCAAGGTACCAAGGGCAAGTATTGTCATCTTTTAGCATATAAAAGAAACTAAGCTCAAAAAAGGTTAATTATTGTGCTTGAGGTCAAAATGCTAATACACTGTAGACCTGAGAGTAGAAATAAGTTCTATATGAAGGTACAAATTGAAAATGTATACTGATACATATAAAACACACCTAGAGTACAATGCCAGTCAACAGAACCAATAAATATTATTCCATTTTTAGGTCAGAGGAACATCAAAATCTCCTAAAGCTCAATTTATTTTTTTATCTTGAGCAGTGTGTTCTTTTTCTTGTTTTTGCCTCAAGTTAAAATGCACTCTTTCCTGTATCTCAAAGAAATCCTTAATTGAAGTAGAATCAAGTACATTCCTCATTAAACATTCAGAAAGCCATGAAACATTTCAAATTCCTGTCAGTAGACAATCTCTAGGTCTGCCAGAAACCCTATTACATTGTCGTTTGGTGAAATAAAGTGTTTTACTGTCAACTATTATTTGATTAATGTCATGATCCTTTTTTGGTCAAGGCTATGGATTATGATCTTGGACAGATAGTAAATTCCTGTAAACTACTGTGAGATTTTATTGGCCTTATCAAAGTCCCATGAATAATGATCCACTATTAAGGTATGAGCTCACAAAACAAGAAGGGCTTGCACATGCATGTCCTTGAAAGCTGGAATTAGAGATGTAAAAAGTGCTAGACAATAATATCACCAAAGTTGTGAGTGTTGTGGGGCCAACATAATTGAATAGATTTAAAGATTTCTGTTGACTGTGTATTTTAAGAAAGAAGACAGGGGTGCCAATTAACTTTAGACTTTCATAATGTAAATATGAATTATAAAAACTAACAATAAAACAAAACCTCACTATCAAAACACAACAGAAAGAATAAAGGTAAACACTACACCTTCAGAAATAGAAAGATTGACGTCAAAATCAGTACTGATGAAAATGCAGAAGTAAAGAAAGTCTGATAAACTAAGTAGAAGGTTGAAGAGTAGGGAAAAGGACAAAAAATATAATAACTAGAAAAATTAAGAGGTCAGAAACAAGTTAGACTCTATCAGAAATCACATTAAATGCAAAAGTTTAAAGTCACCTATTACATGACAGTGACTATCAGATCAAGGAAAAATATGATCATCTCAGTAGATGCAGAAGGAAGCATTCTACAAAATTCAGTACAGATTTTACCATAGTCTTATCCAACATGGAGGAAGAGCAATTGGCCGACCCCATCCCCCTCTAGACTTTGTGTCTCACATAAGGGAAATAATTAAAAAGCTAAGAAACACTCCTGAATCACAGCCCAGGTTTTCAGACCCAATAAAACAGTGAAATTTAATCATAATGATATAGACTGCTTGCCCTCCCCCACAACTTATAACCACATGAATAGGGTTCCAGTATAATAATAATAGATTATAGCTGAAAGAGCTGTGAGGCTACACTTTATTTGTGAATTATTTCTTAGGGGAAACAAAAAACAAAAACAGCAAAGGGATGAATATAGGGTTTTTAGGGGTATTTAAAATCTCTGGCACCCATGGCTACAGCAAACATTAAACAGAGCCCAAATCCTAGCCAAGGTAACATAAAACTTCACAGTAAAGGTTTATGATGTATTATGTATATGTCATACATATGACATGTATATGCATGTATCTAACATATCAGTATCTATTGCTTGATATATTATGTCTGAATTTTAACAACAGCAGCAACAGTTACAAGGAATATTAAATGCCAAGGAAAAATATAGTTCATGGATATATAGCAATCATCAACACCAGACTCTGATATGACACACAAGTTGGAATTTCATACAGGGGATTTTAAATAACTGTGATCAACACATTAATAGCACAAGGATATAATATGCAAGAACACATGGGTAATATACACAGAGAGATAGAAAATCTAAAAATGAAAGGAATTGAAAGGCAATTCTAGAAATCAAAAGCACTACAACAGAGACAAAAATGCATTTATGACATGGACAAAACAAAAGAAAGAATTAATGAGTTTTGTTAATCTTTCATAAAGTTTTTTTATTATTGATTTTATTTAGTTCTGCTCTGATCTTTGTTATTTCTTTACTTTTTCTGGGTTTGGGGTTTGTTTGCTCCTCCTTTTCCAGTTCTTTGAAATGATTCATTAGATTGTGGATTTGTTATATTTATATCTTTTAAATGTAGGCATTTATGGATATAAATTTCCCTCTCATGACTGCTTTAGCTGTGTCCCACAGATTTTTTTTATTTCATTATATTATGGGGGTACATATATTGTTAGGGTTACATATATTGTCCCTGCTAACCCTCCCTCCGCTGTGCTAGAGCTTCAAGCATGTCAACCCCTGGTGGTGCGTGTCACAACCATTATGTAGTATATACTCTTCCCCACCCCCACATGCCCACCACCCAATAAAAGTTTCTTTTTTTGTTTTGTTTTGTTTTTTGTTTTTGACATTGTGGTTACATTGTATTTCTTTTCCTCTCCCTAAGAAGGGTTAGAGGTATTCCCCTCCCCCCCACAATGCTAGCCATATCCCAAGGATGTGGGTCTCTCCCCTTCGACTCCCTGGTGAGTACTACCACCATTTGAGCACCATAGTTTTAATCAGTCAGAACCAATTTGATGGTGAGTAGATGTGGAGCCCATTTTCCTGGTCTTGTGTTGCCTCACTTTGGCTAACAGTCTTAAGCTTAATCCAGGATAGCATAAAGAGTGCTAATTCACTGTCGTTTCTTAGAATTGAGTAATATTCCACTGTGAGCATATACCAAATTTTAATTATCCATTCCTGAATTGATGGGCACTTGGGTTGTTTCCAAGACCTCGCAATAGTGAATTGTGCTGCAATAAACATTCGGGTGCAGATGTCTTTATAATAGAATGACTTATGCTCTTTTGGATAGATGCCCAACAATGCTATTGCAGGGTCGAATGGTATTTCTATTTCTAGCTGTTTGAGGTATCTACAAATTGTTTTCCACAAAGGCTGTACTAATTTGCAGTCCCACCAGCAGTGTAAGAGAGTTCCTGTCTCTCCACATCCTCGCCAGCATTTGTTGTTTTGGGATTTTTTGATACAGGCCATTCTCGCTGGGGTTAGGTGTTATCTCATTGTGGTTTTGATTTGCATTTCTCTCATGATTAGAGATGTGGAAATTTTTTTTAATATGTTTGCAGGGCATTATTCTGTCTTCTTTGGAGAAGTTTCTGTTCATTTCCATTGCCCATTTCTTAATGGGGTTGTTTGATTTTTCTTGTTAATCCTTTTAAGTTCTAGAAAGATTCTTATTATTAGACCTTTATCAGAAATGTAGAGAGCAAATATTTTCTCCCAATCTGTTGGTTGTCTATTTGCTCTGACGATAGTTTCCTTGGGTGTGAAGAAACTTTTTAATTCCATCAGATCCCATTTGTTTATTTTTGCTGCTGCGGCAATTGCCTTGGGGGCTATTTTGATAACTTGTGTCTCCTTTATCATTTAGTTCATAGAATATTTTTATTTCCATCTTAATTTCCTCCTTAACCCAATAGTCATTCAGCAGAAGGTTGTTTAGTTTCCATGACTTTGTGTAGAGATGAGAGTTTCTGTTTGGAGTTGATTTCTAATTTTATTCCACTGTGGTCTGAGAAGATGCATGGTATAATTTCTATTTTTTAAATATGTTTAGACATGCTTTGTGGCCTAGAGTATGGCCAATCTTAGAGAAAAGAATTTTAAAACATGCTAAATTTCTCATCAGATATTAATATAATACAATAGATATTATGACAAGCAAGCCATAAAAATGGCATCTAACAGTATGACAGAAGTATCATTAGAATGGATTTATTACTTATAAGGAAAAACAATAATTTCATTTTAGAGTGAAAAACAATTCAAGGAGGTTATATTCATGAATAAGCCTCAGGAGGATGAGCATCCAATCAGGAACATTTGAATCAGATTTTACTTTAGCAGGTATGTTAGGCATATTTGTTACCATTGTGTGTCCTAACCTATTAATACAGATATTGGTACCTTGAAGTGTAGTGCTGTTGTACAAAACCTAAAACATAAACATATTAACAATTGCAAGTTTGGTAGCAAGGTAACAGATACCAGAGGTTGGCAATTATAATAGATAGTGCGCAGTGTAAATGTAATAATAAATCATAACCTGCATTAACTTGGGAGGTGTATCCTCTGAATACTAAGCTAGTAGTCCTAGAATAAATTGTTGAAAACAGAAACTTTGTGGCACATTCTGGTGGTTATTCCCTACAAAAATTTGGCAAGATAATATAAGAAATAAACTCAGGAAATTTAGTTTGCAAGTATAAATGATAGGAAATAGGAAGAATTTGCGAATTAGGGTCTTTGTTGGTTAGGAAAAGGCCAACTGTATCAAGACCCAATATTTTAAGAGATGAGAATGAAAAAGATATTGAGAAGGTTCAGTAATACTTTAAGTGTTTCAGTAATGCTTCTCATTTAAATAAAGTGATTCAGGACAATTATAAGATTAAAGGTAGGGTATTCCCACCTTTTTTAAAAGCTGTTCTCAAGATAGCCATTAATGATGGAGAGTATATTTTATATGTAAAGGAAGAAAAAACAAAATTAGCCTTGAGAATTATATCTGGAAACTGTTTGTTGGTGTGGTTATTGACACATGGAACAGGCTCAAAGGAAATAGATCAAAATCCTTCAAAGCTTTTGATTGAGAGTTAAAAGAATTTGCAGTCCCATCTTTAAATATTATGTATTGGGTCGAAACAATGGTGGAGCCTCTAAGGAGGGCATATTCTGACATACTTCACACGTGGCCACTGAAGATAATATAAAATAACCTTCTGGAAGGTGGAGCCCAGGGCTCAGTGATAATCAACAAGGATTCAGTCCCAGTGAGTAGAATTGGAACTTAATCGAGAGTCTTCTCCTACTCACAGGATAGAGAGCCTTCATAATACCCAATTGTCAGGACTTCACCCTTGTAATATACTAGTGACTGATGAGTATTGCTATGGTCTGAATATTTAATATTTGTGCCCCCACCCCATTCATATGTTAGAATCCTTACTCCGAGGTGATGGTATTAGGCAGTGAGTTCTTTTGGGAGGTGATTGGGTCATGAGGCAAGAGCCTTTATAAAAGAAGCAGCAGAGAGCTGCCTTGTCCTTTCCACTGGGTGAGGACACAGGCATCCTTACTGGATGTTGTGTTATTATGTTAGCAGTTTGAACAGACTGAGACAGATATATATCCATTTATTTCCTTTTCTGAATGGAAGTTCTCTTCCTTCTTTCATTTCTTTCTTCCTTTATTCCCCAGTATCCCTTTACTTGCTTTGCTGTCATAAGTTGGACCTGTGTAGTGGTAGTGGACACATAACTTGTTTTTTGTTGTTCATAGGTCACCAAACTGAAAGCAGTCACACCTAGTCTGAAGTGAGAGAACTGGGCCATCGCCTGGAGATTATTAAATTGGAGCTGGATTCAGTACATGGGTAAGACTTTGGCTTGTCTCTATTAGGGGGCAGATGAACATTTTTTTTTATTGGGAAGGAGAACGAATGAATATTTGGTGACCAGAATGACTGACTATAACATAAATAGTGTTATCTACCTCGCAACACAGGAAAACTACATTTCCTAGCGCCTCCACCCCTGGCATCGTTGTGAATAGTAATTCTGGTGAAGGAAATATTCAAGAAATGAGGAAATAAGGTATTGTTAAGAAACTGATATTTTGAATTGTTTTAAAAAAGCCTATCTAGACTAATACAAAGAAAAAGACATAAAACAGATTTCAAAGAAAGGGTAAAAAACAAATATCTAGGCAGAGACATAATGGAAGCCATAGCAACATGAAAACAGATACTGCAATGTTATTAAAAGACAAAGCTGAATGCAAGCCTAAAATAATTGAATGGGAAGAAAATGCTTACTTTATATTTAAAGTCACACAGAACAATGTAAGTATACCAAAAATATTTATATACTGAATAATATTACAACAAAGTATAAAATATAAATTTGCATTGATAGTAGAAAGTGAAAAATCATATTTGGCGTATGTTACACAACTTGTTCTATCTTTGATAAATCAAATTGCTAAACACAAATGATATAGATTTAGTGAATTTGAATAATTCAATTAATGGGATGTTTTGTGTGTATATCTATTTATCCATCTATCTATCTAATTGTAAAATTCTTTTCTGGTATACAACTATCAATTTCATAAACTGTTGTGCATTATGCCACAGAGAGATATCAATAAATTCTAAAATTCAGATTTAAGAAAAGTGACATAATTTGACCAGAATGCATTTAGATTTTAAAATAATAATGTCAATTAAAATAAATACCAAAATAGTTAAAAAACAAAACTTTTTATAAAACCTTTCTTAGATCAAAGAGGAAATTATAACTTTAGTTATAGGTAATTAGAAAAATAAATCCAAGGTGAAAAATAAGTGTCAAACCTTCAGAATGTGGTCAAAGTAGTGTACAATAAAATATAACTGACCAAGCCATAGTTACAGTGTTCAGTAAAATATAATTAGCCTCAATTGACTTCATTATAAAATAAAGCAAAAAACATGAGCTATATAAGCATTAAAAGTAATAATTAAAAAAATAACAAGTATAGATATTGCAGGAAGAATGAACTAATAAAGATACAACATAAAATCAATGAATTACAAAATGTAAAATCATTGAATCAACATTTTAAATGTCAATTTTAAATGAAAATTTCATTTCATTTTAAATGAAAGTATAATTATGTTCAAAAATCTCAATTAAAAAAATGACTTCTGATAATCCTGGTCAAGGAAACAAAGAAAGAACACACATATAGAAAAATTTATAAATATGAAAATAGATGTAACAAGGGATAATGGAGAATGTAAAATTATGATGAAGTAGCTATGTAAAACTTTATGCTAATAAAGTTATAGGTCTTGGAGAAAGAGGTGATATTTTTACCAAAAAAGTCACATAAATGTATTCAAGAGATAGAAAACTTGAGTGCATTTCAATTGATTTAAACTAAAATAGGAGATAAAGAACTATACTGAAAAATGGTACTCACTCCAGAGGTTTTATAGAAGGTGATTTCTTGAAAACTATTATGGTATAACAAATTGTCATAATTTATGCTATAATAGAACACAAAAGAATATGAGCTATTTTTCAATTCATTTTGTTCCCTTGAAACAAAATAAAAAGTATAGTTCTTGTCTTGTTGTAATCTTAATTGTACCCACAGAAATACATGCATTGAATAAAATACTATTAATTCAAAGACAAAGATATAATTTAAGAGCAATACATTATGAATGAGTAGGATTTATTTCAGTAAGGTATATAGTTTTCAATCTCAAAACTTCTATTTATGTAGTTCATCACATCAAAGGAAATGTAAGGAAAATCACATGATGATTTTGATAGGTTCCAACAAAGCATACATAAAAAGAATTAGTGCCTATCACTCATATAATATCGTAGTTAATGAAAAGTAAATATTTTTAGATTAAAATGATAAATTGTATCTTTCTGAAGTTTACATATGGAGTAAATGTTATAATTTAAATGGTGGACTATAAAATAATTTTTATGAAATACTGGAAGAACACAAGGATGGTTCCTATTGTCTCTTAAATTTAACTTTTTTGGAAATTATATCTATTATAAGAAAAAGGTATATTTTTTGAATGGACGAAAACAATATACTCAAATAGTATGGTGTTCAACCTGGAAAACTAGAAATAAATGACTTAAGTTTTGTTTGAAACTATAAGATGATTCAGTAACATGGTTAGATTAAAATTTAAAATAAAAACTCATACACATAGATTTTTTAAGTAGCTATTTAATATATAATTAAATAATATTACATTTTAAATATAAAGAAAAGTATTAAATACTAAATAATACTAAGAAATATGCAGTAAACATAGGAGTAAGAGAATAGAACTTGATTTAAAGATAAGTGAATTCGTTAAATGGAAAGAATTATTTCTGGTTGGAAAAACTGAATATAGTAGAATATTTGTTAGAACAAGATAAAAACAATGAGAATTGGGGAGAAAGTGTATGCAACAAATAGAGCAGATAAAATATCCTTAATATATAAAGAGCTCTTATTAATAATAAAGAGTTCTGATCAGTAGTAAAATTTTATATCCTCAAGAATATATACATTATATTGCTTTACAGCATCACTGTGTTAGTCCATTTTGTGTTGTTATAAAGGAATACCTGATGCTGGGTAATTTATATAGAAAAGAGTTATATTAAGCTCACAGTTCTACAGGCTGTATGAGAATCATGGTGCCAGCATCTGCTTCTGGTGAGGGCTGCAGGGAGTTTCTAATCAAGGTGGAAGGCTAAGTGGGAGCAGACATGTCACATGGCAAGAAAGGGAGCAAGATAGAGAAGGGGAGGCCCCACACTCTTTAAACAACCAGCTCTGGAATGAACTAATAGAGCAAGCACTCACTCATTACCTTGAGAAGGGCACAAAGCCATTCATGAGGGATCTGCCTCCATGACCCAAACACCTCCCAACAGGCTCCAACTAAAACACTGGAGATCAAATTTCAACATGAGATTTGGAGGAGCCAAATGTCCAAATTATGTCAATCACTATATTATTATTGCCATTGTACAGATAAACCTGATCCACTTTAAGATTCATTAACATGCCTTAGGTTAACCAGAAAGTTAATGGTAGTCCAAGGATCCAAATCCTAATCTTCCTGATTTCAGAGCTTCTTTGTATTGCAGTAGAAATCAACATTAGTTAATTTATTAATATTATAACTAAACCTGGTTCTCCCTATATTTTTGCATTGTGTAAACTAATCATTTTGATGAATAATTCCTGCCTCAACTCTAAAGTCTCTACAATTAATCTATTTATGTAGTCATCCAATTTAATGCTTCAGATATCCAAAGCCTTGCAATAAAATTCCAATATGTTTATTTTATAATAGCATTAATCAAATTGATTCAATGATTATTTAATGAGTTGCTACTGTATGTCAGATACTGTTTAGGTAATAGAAGAGTGAATAAAACATACATAGACAAAGTTCTCTTCCCTCATCAAGTTTTATATTCTAGTGGGAATGAGATAGACAATGAATTTAGCATGCAAAGTAATTATATAAAATACTAAAAGGTGGGAAAGGTATGGAGAAAAATAAAATAGGGTAACAGAATAGCAGATAATGAGGATGTTTACATATGTGTGTTATTTTAAATAGAGTAATTAAGGTACACTTTACTGTTATGGGAAATAATTGGACAAAGGTTCAAAGGGTTTGAAGAAGCAAGCCATGAAAATATCTGGAGTTACAGAATTGCAGGGAAAGGGATCAGCCAGTTCTTGAGGTGAGAACATTTCCACCATGATACAGGTCTTCCTGTATGAGATTTCCAATAAGTCTCATGTGGCTGGCATAAAGTAAGTAATCCATGTTCACCCAAAGTATAACTTCTAGTACAAAAGTCTCTGTGGCTGCATTTAAAGCAAATTTAATTATTTAACTTTCTAAAGCAAAATTAGCAATATGTCATATATGAAACACCTGGAAGGCAAAGTCTTCGATTTTAGTTTTATTCAAACTTAAATAACATGGTGCCAACTTGTTTTCTAAGTGCATGCCATCTATACATGTGTGTATCTGTGTGTGTGTATATATATATATATGTGTATAAAAATAAGAACACAAACAAAAACAAACAAAATTTATCAGAAAATCTGATATGCAGTTTTGTTTTATTATCCAATTTATTTTTACACCGTTGTGTTTCATCATATTAAAAAAAGTATTTTTAAAAAACCATTATTGATGTGATAGTTATTTTAAACTAGAAAACATTTAAACATTTATATATATTGGCACTTTGAAAGCATACTGATAATTAGGAATACATCACTATCATTGATGCATTACATGGTTCAAGACACAGGGTTAAGCATATACCACGTAAAACAGGCAGAAAGACCCTTATTTTCAGCAGTGCGCACCATCTAGGGGATGAACACGCTTGAAGCTTTGACTCGGGTGGGGCAAAGGCAATATATAAAACCTAAACATTTGTACCCTCGTAATATGCTGAAATTAAAAAAAAATACAAAGCATTGGTTCTAGAGTCAATCCATTCTGGATTTATCCTTGAGCTAATTATGTTACATGAACTCATTGAATTTAAGTTTCTTTATCTGTAAAAGGTGAAGATAAAGCCCACTGCAAGAGGTTACTGTAAAAAGTAGATAAGGTAATATACATAAAGATCCTGGCATAGAGTAAGCACGTAAGAAATAGCAATTCCCTTTCCCTCACTTGGCCTCACTAATTGTCAAAACAGAGTGTAGATGCTAACATGTAAATAATAAAACCGCAGTTAGCATAGACAAAGAGTCATGTGAATGGTATTGGTAACTGACACAGCAAGAGTTCAGAGGAAATTTTTTAGGACTAGGGCCCAGGGTAGCTTCTTGAAGAACACAGGCTTCAGACCAGGAATTAAAGGAAAGAAATCTTAGAAAAATAGAAATGGAAATGGGAGGATCTTCAAAATGTAATCCATTTATTTAATGGGCAAGACTTGGTGAAAATACAACCAAGAAAGTGTATCCTTTATCAATCATCACACTTTTTCAAATACATTCTGTTAGATAATTTTTTGCTGTCCTCTTGATATCATGGGAGGATTCCATAGTTTTTTTCCAGCCACATTTGTTCAATTATAATAGTCTCATTTGGGAAGTATTCACATTTACTTACTTATTAATAATCCAAGTGAAAACTATACAATCACTCTTTCAATTACAATTGTTATTCCCTAAACCCCAACTCAAATTTATTCTGATGAAAAGTAGCCCTCCTATTCTGGGACCTGTCAAGATTTTCCGTGCCTAGGCCGGGCGTGGTGGCTCACGCCTGTAATCCTAGCACTCTGGGAGGCCTAGATGGGCTGATTGCTCAAGGTCAGGAGTTCGAAACAAGCCTGAGCAAGAGAGAGACCCTGTCTCTACTAAAAATAGAAAGAAATTAATTGGCCAACTAAAAATATATAGAAAAAATTAGCCAGGCATGGTGGCACATGCCTGTAATCCCAGCTACTTGGGAGGCTGAGGCAGGAGGATTGCTTGAGCCTAGGAGTTTAAGGTTGCTGTGAGCTAGGCTGACACCATGGCACTCCAGCTAGGGCAACAGAGTGAGATTGTGTCTCAAAAAAAAAATCCTTGCCTCTTTAGTACCTAGTGTGTCTACTTGTTCCACTGGACACAGGAACCCTTTCCTACTGTTGTTGAAAATGAAGCTGGCAGCTTCCAGTGGAGCTGTTTCTGCACAAGGTCTCAGTAGCAGACTTTTAGACTTTTCCAGAAAGCATCGAATACTGGGCTTTCTTTCTCCCTAAATTCCATGGGACATGGGTCAAGTTATCTGAGTAGCAACTCTAACAACACTTTGGTTATGTGACATCAATCAGAGCCTGCTGAACCCTCTCATTTGGCTGAGGCTTAGGTACCCATGGCAAGGGGTACTGACCCCACTATACATATAGCCATCTTCATAGAAGTAATTGATTTCTTCTATGACCAATTTATTTTGAATGTCTTGACTTCTTTTAAATGTTCTATAATGGTGTGTCCATCAATTGCCTTTGCAATATTTGGCACTTGTCAGTCGCTATACTGTTTTGGAAATTATGAGATAATAAGCAATGTTTCATTTAATATTCTATTAAATAAGCAAGAGGAATGACATAAATGGCAGCTTAGAGGTGATACATTGATTTGTTCGTGAAACAATCAATAGATCAATTTGGTTAAAGTGAACAGTATCATCAGTGGAGCAAGAAAGTTAGAGAACTCACATAAGGATTGAAGAAGACTTATAAAGGAAGCTAGGACATATATTTTTTTCTGTAGGTGATGGGTTATCACTGAATATTGTGAATCAAGAGAGTATCATACACAAGGTACAATTTAAAAAATAATTAATCTGAAAGTTACATGAGGTTCTGAGATAGTGTAAGTAATTGCATATATCTCATTGAACATCCTTCCATTATCATTTTATGCATACACACACATAATTTTATGCGTGCATGTGCACACACACACACACACACACACATTTTAGCCTATTTACTGCCATGTCAGAACACTACTCTGCCCACAGAAACATGTGGAAATGGAATCACTAGGTATTCTCTACTTTTTAAGGTCATTATTTATTACAAACTCACAGAATTGTTATTAATCAAACTGTCTGAACCTTTGTAGACAATTCAGGCATCCTCAAACTACGGCCCGTGGTCCATATACAGGTGTTTTTGCCCGTTTGTTTTTTAACTACAAAATAAGATATGTGCAGTGTGCATAGGAATTTGTTCATAGTTTTTTTTTTTAAACTATAGTCTGGCCCTCCAACGGTCAGAGGGACAGTGAACTGGCCCCCTGTTTAAAAAGTTTGAGGACCCCTGATAGGCCATTCTCCACATTATCCAGATGAAGAAACTGACATCCAAAGTTATGTTTACTTAAAGTTGCACAGTTAACCAGAGGTGGAAGCTGAAGCACCTACTTCCTACCTGGAGTCAGATACAACTGCCTCCTACCACAATGACTAAACTACTTGATCCGGGGAACCATAGAATAATATGGGTGCTTTTTAAAATTTTCAGTCTGAGTGTCAGGACTTCTGAGCAAATGGTTTATTTTGCATTATAGACATCATACAATCATATGCCACATAGATGCAGCATATGTGGAGTACAGGCAGAGAACAGGACTTCTCTTTTGGACATCGGCAGTGATGTTTGACTCACAGACTGTGATGTGGGCTCCATGAGGCCTGAGGCCATATCTTAATTATTACCTTGTATACTAAGTTTCAAACACAGTGCTTAGCATGTAGTAGGCTCTGAATAATTAGCATTATTCATTATTATATTCTTTAAGCTCCAAGAAGACAGGGACAGTTTGTTCTTTGGTGCTTAAAAAGTGAAGAAATGAAGCAGAATGAATCAGTAGAAACGCTTGATTCATCTATGTCTTTGGGCCATAAGGCTATCTCTGAACTTATCAGTAGACTGTATACCTCATATTTCAAAAAGTTGCTGTGTTGCTCCTTCTGGCAACTCTTCTGCCAGTCATTCATTCTTCCACAGAACATTTAGTGCATATCTACTATGTGTCAGGCTCTATGTCCTCTGAAAGAGCTACAAAAGAGAATCAAGGGTCTCAAAATATGGCAGGAAAAGCAAAAAAAAATAAACCTTTCAGTGTCTCCAAGAGTGAGGAAGTGGGTAAAAGAAATGCTATGGTATTATAGAAGGAGGAATGATTCAACCGACTGAGCAGTCAGGGAAAGGTCCAGCGCTGAGAAAGACTGACAGTGCTCTCCATATAACATTGCTCCCCTGAAGTTCCTGATCTTTCTCTTGATGTGAAAACATGCTGTTTCATGGGAAAAAAGTTCTATTCACCATTTTCTTTTTCTTTCGGCTTGCTATGAGCACTCAGTTTTCCAGAATTCCTTTTTTGATATTTTAATTTATGTATACTATTTATATCCTCCCTTTTGAGTCTAAATTTAGGGAGAAAAATTGGCGGAGTAAAGGTAACCCCCAGGATTACTGCTCCCAGAGAAGGAGACATAGATATTGGTCTCCTACACGCGAGTGGATCTCCCCCCTACAAGGACAGCATCAAGAATCCACAGAGGATTAGCGCAGGACTCTCAAAAAAGGAAAAAACAAGGTGATCTGGAGATAAGCGTTCTCTGGAGAGTGCAAAACAAACAATAGGGTGCATGGGAGGGCGCCAGGCCGCTGAGCCAGGGAGTTAAGTGGGATCAGACCCACAGGAGAACTCCTTGCCTCCCCATTGACCTCCACACCCACCCAGCCAAGGTCCCATCTGAAATTGGTGCGAAATCGCAGCCGGAAAAGAGGGTGCTGGAGAGTGCCATCATTAGTGGAAATTCCCGGGAGCCCCGTGCTAGGACAGCTCCAAGACAGGAGGAAACCGAACTGAGCTGATGGGGGAGGCAGTTAGATGTCTTGACTCTGGTAACGAGTGGGGTCAGCCCTACAGAGCTGTTCACTGAGTTGCGGAATCTAAGCTGGAACTACCTCGGGTGAATAAGACTGCACAGGGCGGGTAAGTAAGAACCGGGGCTATGGCTGAACAAGCAGTCAGGAAGGTGGCATAGAGGAGGCAATGGGGCGTCGTGATGACCCAGACCCCCAACCTGACACCTGCCACCTCCTAAACAGTCACCCCCAGTGCTGGGGCCCTGTGAGTGGGCAAGCGGTTGCCATTGAGGGGGTCCACAGCCCAGCTGCCATGGTGCAATACGGTGTGGCGGGAAGATTCCTTCCCCCAGCCTAGAGACTCTCCTTACAAATTCCGCCCCTACACAATCTGAGATTGGCTCACCAGGCCGGCTCAATCAAGGAACTACTGAGAAGACTAACACCAAAGGGGAGTTACAGCCACTGTGGCAGCTGGGTGCAGGGCAGACTGGGGAGCTACTCCCCCCCCCCCCCAGTGAGCATCTCTCTTGCCAAAAGTGGTAGGCTCCACCCCGGGAGGCAGGGTGAGACAAGAAAAGCCATTCTCCCCCAGATCTAGGGAGAACACGCCGCCTATGCGAAGTTTGTAAGTGGGCAGTATAAAGACTTTGCTTCCCAGAACACCTTAGATCACCCAGTAGATCAAATCGCTGGGGCTGGATCTCCTCCCCCTGTCAGTGGCCAATAGTCAGGGCCCTGGTCAAGGATCAAGTCCCCCATAAGTGGCCACAATAGGCTCCACAAGTAACCCCTCCCATCAGGGGTACCTTCCAAGTGTGGTGGAAGAGCTTCTCCGAGTGGCTGATCAAGAAACTACAGAAGAGAAAACCTCTGGGAACCGTAAACTGATCCAGATGGGGGAAGCTCAGTGAAAGAACACAGGAGCATCAAAATATCAAACCAAAAACACTCCTCCTAAGAGATACACCAGCTCTCAAGAAATGGAGACTGAACAAACACAAAACACTAAAAGGACAGAAGAAGAATTCCAAAATTGGATTGTAAGAAAGCTCAATGATATGCAAGAAAAAATGGATAACCAACACAAAGAAACCACAAAGAAAATTCAGGACTTGGAACAAAAATTCAGTAAGGAAGTCAAGATCTTAAAGAAAAATCCATCCAATTTCCTGGAAATGAAGAATTAATTCAGGGAAATACAAAGCGCAGTGGAAAGCCTCAAAAATAGGGTGAACCAAACAGAAGAAAGAATCTAAGAGATTGAAGACAACACTTTCCAATTAAATAAAACAGTCTTAGAGATAGAGAAGAGAAACAAGAGAATAGAGCAAAGCCTACTAGAGATGTGCGACTATGTGAAGAAACCTAATGTGAGGGTAACAGGGTTACCACAGGGGGAAGAATAAAACACTCAAGGGTTGGACAAGCTATTTGAAGATATAATAGAGGAAAATTTCCAAGGCTTTGCTAAAAATCTCCAGATACAAGTTCAAGAAGCTCAAAGGACCCCTGGGAGATTAAATGCAAACAGGAAGAGGTCATGAAATGCAGTCATTAGACTGTCCAAAATATCAGCTAAAGAGACACTACTATGAGCTGTAAGAGGAAAGAAGCAAGTTACATACAAAGGAAAACTGATCAGAATAACACCAGATTTCTCAACTGAAACATTACAAGCAAGGAGAGACTGGAGCACCATTCTCACTCTTTTAAAACAAAATAATGCCCAGCCTAGAATTTTGTACCCTGCAAAACTAAGCTTTATATATGAAGGAGAAATTAAGCCATTCTCAGATAAGCAAAGTCTGAGGGAATTCACCAAGACTAGACCAGCACTCCAAGAGGTACTCAAAACAGTGTTAGACACGGAACAGCATAATGAATACTCACGAACATAAAAACACCCAAAACCTAAAGGCCAGATATCACGATGGCTCAAGACAGAAATTAAAGCAACAACGTCCAACCCAACAGAATGAAAAGTAATCTGCCTTACCAATCAGTTCTCTCAATAAATGTGAATGGCTAAAACTCCCTACTCAAGAGACATAGGCTGGCTGAATGAATAAGAAAATACAAGACAAGAATCTGCTGTCTTCAGGAAACACATCTAACCTGCAAGGATGCATATAGACAAAAAGTAAAGGGCTGGAGATCAGTACTTCAAGCAAGTGGAAGCCTACAGAAGGCTGGCATGGCAGCTCTGATCTGAGATGATTTAGTTTTTTAACCATCAAAGTAGTCAAAGACAAAGACGGTCATTATATAATGGTGAAGGGTACAGTTTAAAAAGAAGATATAACAATATTAAATATGTATGCACCCAACTTAGGTGCACCCAGATTCATAAAGCAAACCTTCCTGGATCTAAGTAAGTTGATTATCAGCAACTCCACAATAACAGGAAATCTCAACACCCCACAGACTGCATAGGACAGATCTTCCAAACAGAAAATTAATAAAGAAATAATGGATTTAAACAAAATACTAGAACAATTGGGTCTGACTGACGTTTACAGGACATTCAACCCAAAATCCTCTGAATATACATTCTTCTCATCAGCTCATGGGACATTCTCTAAGATTGACCATATCCTATGGCACAAAGTAAGTCTCAAAAAATTTAGAAAAATAGAAATCATACCATGTATCTTCTCAGATCACAGTGGAATAAAAGTAGAAATCAACCCTAACAGAAACCCACATTTCTACACAAAAACGTGGACATTAAGCAACTTTCTTTTAAATGATTACTTTATAAATGAGAAATCAAGATGGAAATAAAAAAATCTTTGAACAAAATTACACTGGAGAGACTAGCTATCAAATCCTCTGGGACACAGCTAAAGAAGTCCTGAGAGGAAAGTATATTTCCATAAATGCCTATAATCAAAAGTCTAAAACATCACAAATAGACAATTTAATGAATCAACTCAAAGATCTGGAAAAAGAAGAACAGACCATCTCCAAACCAAGCAGAAGAAATGAAATTAACAAGATCAATCAGAAATTAAAGAAATTGACAACAGGAAAGCTATACAGAAGATTAATAAAACAAAAAGTCGGTTCTTTCAAAGAATAAACAAAATTGACATGCCTTTGGCTAGACTAATGAAAAGCAGAAAAGAGAAATCTCTAATAAGCTCCATCAGGAACAAAAAAGGAGATATCACTACTGACCCCTAGGAGATACAAGATATAATTTACGAATACTACAAATACCTTTATGCACACAAACTGGAAAATGTGGAGGAAATGGACAAATTTCTAGAAACACACAGCCTCCCTAGGCTCAACCAGGAAGAAATAGAATTCCTGAACAGACCAATATCAAGAGCCGAAATAGAAACAGCAATTAACAATCTTCCTAAAAAGAAAAGTCCCGGCCCACATGGTTTCACACCGGAATTTTACCATACTTACAAAGAAGAACTGGTGCCTATCTTGCAGAAATTATTCCACAACATTAAAAAGAATGGAAACTTCCCCAACACCTTTTATGATACGAATGTAACTCTGATTCCAAAACCTTGAAAGGATGCAGCAAAAAAGGAAAACTACAGACCAATATCCCTTATGAATATAGATGCAAAAATTTTCAACAAAATCCAAGCTCACCGAATTCAGACGCTTATAAAAAAAGAAATCCATCACGACCAAGTAGGCTTCATCCCAGTGATGCAGGGATGGTTCAACATACGTAAATCTATAAATGTAATTCACCACATAAACAGAAGGAAAAAGAAAGACCACATGATTCTTTCAATAGATTCAGAAAAAGATTTTGACAGAATTCAACACCCTTTCATGATAAGAACACTAAATAAAATAAGCATACAGGGGACATACCTAAAAATGATACAAGATATATAAGACAAACACATAGCCAGCATCATACTGAATCGGGAAACGTTGAAAGCATTCCCACTTAGAACTGGAACCAGGCAAGGCTGCCCACTATCTCCACTTCTATTCAACATAGTGCTGGAAGTCCTTGTTATAGCAATCACACATGAAAGAGGAATTAAAGAAATCCGAAATGGGGCAGAAGAGATCAAACTTTCACTGTTTGCTGATGATACAATATTATATTTATAAAATCCCAAGGATTCAACCAAGAAACTCCTGGAATTGATAAATGAATTTAGTCAAGTCTCAGGATACAAAATCAACACACAGAAATCAGAGGCATTCATATATGCCAACAACAATCAAATTGAGAACCAAATCAAGGACTCAATATCCTTCACAATAGTAAAAAATAAAATAAAATACCTAGGAATATACTTAACCAAGGAGGTAAAAGTCCTGTACAGGGAGAACTATGAAATGCTGAGGAAGGAAATAGCAGAGGATGTACAGATGGAAATCCATACTATGCTCGTGTGTCGACATACTCAACATCGTTAAAATGTCTATACTACCCAAAATGATCTACAGATTCAATCAATACCTATTAGAATCCCAACATCATTCTTCACAGATATGGAAAAAATAATTTTACACTTCGTTTAGAACTGGAGAAGACCCCGCATATCACAAGCAATTCTAGGCAATAAAAACAAAATGGGAGGTATTAATATGCCAGATACCAAACTATACTACAAAGCTGTAGTAATTAAAACAATCTGCTATTGGCACAAGAATAGGATTATTGACCAGTGGAACAGATCTGAGATCCCAGATATAAAACCATCCTCATATAGCCATCTAATCTTGGACAAAACAGATAAAAACATACACTGGTGAAAAGAACCCCTTTTCAATAAATGGTGCTGGGAAAACTGGATAGCCACTTGTAGAAGGCTGAAACAGGATCCACACCTTAACCCTCTCACAAAAATCAACTCACGCTGGATAACAAACTTAAATGTAAGATATGAAACTATTAGAATTCTAGAGAAAAGTGTTGGAAACACTCTCCTAGACATCAGCCAGGGCGAAGAAGGCCCCAAAGGCAATCACAGCAGCAGCAAGAATAAGTAAATGGGACATGATCAGATTAAAAATCTTCTGCCCAGCCAAAGAAATAGTCACGAAAGTTAACAGACAACCTACAGAATGGGAGAAAATCTTCGCATCCTACACAACTAATAAGGGGCTGATAACTAGAATCTACTTAAAACTCATGAAAATTAGCAAGAAAAAACCAAACAACCCTATCAAAAAGTGGGCAAAGTCCATGAACAGAAACTTTTCTAAAGAAGACAGAATAATGGCTAGCAAACTTATGAAAAAATGCTCAACATCTATAATCATCAGGGGAATGCAAATCAAAACTACAATGAGATATCACTTATTTCCAGTAAGTATGGCCTTTATCAAAATGTCCCACAACAATAGATATTGGCGTGGATGCGGAGAGATAGGAACACTCCTACACTGCTGGTGGGACTGCAAACTAGTTCAACCTCTATGGAAAGCAATATGGAGATACCTTAAAGCAATACAAGTTAATCTACTATTTGATCCAGCAATCCCATTACTTGGCATCTACCCAAAAGATCCAATGGCACTCTACAAAAAAGACACCTGCACTCGAGTGTTTATAGCAGCACGATTTATCATTGCAACTGTGTGGAAACAACCCAAGTGCCCATCAATTCATTAGTGGATTAATAAAATGTGGTATATGTATACCATGGAGTACTATTCAGATCTAAGAAATAATGGTGATATAACACATTTTGTACTTTCCTAGATAGAGCTGGAATCCACACTACTAAGTGAAGTATTCCAAGAATGGAAAAACAAGCACCACATATACTCACCAGCAAACTGGTATTAACTGAGCAGCACCTAAGTGGACACATAGGAACTACATTAATGTGGTATTGGGCGGGTGGGAGGGGGTAGGGGTGGCCGGTATATACATACATAATGAGTGAGATACGCACCCTCTGAGGGATGGTCTCGCTTGAAGCTCAGACTTTGGAGCGAAGGGGGAAAAAGGCATTATTTGAAACTTTAAAATATGTACCCCCATAATTTTCTGAAATAAAAAATAAATAAAAAATAAAAATAAATAAATTTAGTTGAGTCTCTGGATCTGTAATGACGTTAATCATATTGAGAATCTATAACATACATGAAAAGAAAAGAAATCGCAGTCACAAGGAGTGTCTTAGTCTTCACTGTTGTGGAGAGGAACTAGTTGAATTTAAGTTGTCAGCATGCAGAAATAACTGCTTCATATATAAGAAATTAGTTAATACAGAGAATGTCAAAGGCAGTGGAAAGAAAAATGCAATATCTTGCTACCAAGTTCTACATATTCAAGGTACGGCATGTAAAATTATATTGAAAGCAATTCTAGGCAATAAAAACAAAATGTGTGGCATCAGTTTGCCAGATTTCAAACTATACTACAAAGCTATAGTAACTAAATTGGCTTGGCACTGGCACAAGAATAGGGACATTGACCAGTGGAACAGAACTGAGAACCCAGTTATAAAACCATCCTCATATAGCCATCTAATCTTTAACAAAGCAGACAAAAACATACACTGGGGGAAAGAATCTTTATTCAATAACTGGTGCTGCGAAAACTGGATAGCCACATATAGAATACGGAAGCAGGATTCACACCTATCACTTCTCACAAAAATCAACTCATGCTGGGTCAGAAACTTAAACCTAAGGTGTGAAACTATTACAATGCTTGAGAAAAACGTTGGAAATACTGTTTTAGACATTGGCCTAGGCAAAGAATTTATGAAGAAGACACCAAAGGCAATCACAGCAACAACAAAAATAAATAATTGGGACCTGATCAAACTAAAAAGCTTCTGCACAGCCAAAGAAACTGTCACGAGAGCAAAGAGAGAATCTACAGAAAGGGAGGAAATTTTTTGCATGCTACACATCCAATAAAGGGCTGATAACTAGAATCTATATAGAACTCACGAAAATAAGCAAGAAAAAATCAAACAATCCTATCAAAAACTGGGCTAAGGACATGAACAGAAACTTTTTTTTTCAGGAAAATATGAGAGTACAAACATTTTGGTTACATTTTATATATTTGCCTCTCCCTAGCAAGGGCTAGAGGTATGCCCCTCCCCTCCACAATGCTCATGACATCCCTCAGAAACAGTTTAAAAGAAGACAGAATATTGGCCAAAAAACATATGAAAAGATGCTCAATATGTCTAATCTTCAGGGAAGTGCAAATCAAAACCACAATGAGATATCACTTATCTCCAGTGACAATGGCCTTTATCAAAAAGTCCCTAAAGAATAAATGTTGGCATGAATGTGGAGAGATAGGAACAGTCCTACACTGCTGGTTGGGCTGCAAACTAGTTCAGCCTCTGTGGAAAGCAATATGGAGATACCTTAAAGCGATACAAGTAGATTTGCCATTTGATCCAGCAATCTGATTACTGGGCATGTACTCAAAAGGACAAAAGCCATTCTATAAAAAAGACACCTGTGGCCGGGCGCGGTGGCTCACGCCTGTAATCCTAGCACTCTGGGAGGCCGAGGCGGGTGGATAGCTCAAGGTCAGGAGTTCGAAACCAGCCTGACCAAGAGCGAGACCCCATCTCTAAAAAAAAAAAAAAAAAGACACCTGCACTCGAATGTTTATAGCAGCACAATTCACTATTGCAAATATGTGGAAACAATCCAAGTGCCCATCAATGCATGAGTGGATAAATAAAATGTGGTATATGTATACCATGGAATACTATTCAGCTATAAGAAACAACGGTGATATAGCACCTTTTTTATTTTCCTGGATAGAGCTGAAATCCATTCTACTAAGTGAAGTATCCCAAGAACGGAAAAATAAGCACCATATGTACTCACCAGCAAATTGGTTTCACTGATCAAAACCTAAGTGGATATAAAGGAATAACATTTATCAGGTATCGGGCAGATGAGAGGGGGGAAGGAGGGGTTGGGTATATACATACATAATGAGTGCAATGCGCACCATCTGGGGGATGGACATGCATTAAGCTCTGACTTAAGGGAGGAGGGGGGCAAGGGCAATATATGTAACCTTAACATTTGTACTCCCATAATATGCTGAAATAAAAAAAATAATATTGAGTCACCTGATACAAGATAAAAGACTTTCCTAACATGAAACAGCTACACTTAGAATAGTAAGTTTTACCAGAAAGCATACTGTAAATAAATTCCTAATAAATTATCCATAAATTATGATTGTATTGCTAACCAAATGAATTCATGTGTATGTTCAGTGATAGGTAAAATATTGCTCCTTTTGTTTGTTATCAGTGACAGAGATAAGGTACTTTTTAATTCGCTTTCAAAGGCTGAGAGTTAATTTCCTTCTCTTTACCTTCTTACAACTCAAACTCTCTCTAATGCCTCCAGTTCCCATCTATCTCAAGAATGGTCCAAACTGATGTTGTGGGCTCTGGCTGGTCTCCAACCAGTAATAGCAAATATGAAACATAGAGGATGTGGAAATTACAGTAAATTCCATGAGCTGACATAAAAATATTTTATTTAAAACCAAAAGTCCCCTCCTATTCAGAACGTATTTCAAATGTAAAGTGGTAAGATTTTAATTCTGATAACACAATAAATTGAACATAGTGCACCATTTATGGTCTGTTGTTCCCCTATTACTTAGACCAGTCTTGTACATCTGGAAAAGCATGGGAGTTCCGAAGTGGGAGCAATATATCCTATAAGCATTCATGGATAAAATAGTAGAACTTTAGCTAACCAAACCGATGACAGTTCTTGCTATGATAGTTATTGACCATCATTTCTATGTGCTACACAGTGTGCTAAATGTTTCACATGGATTTTTTCATTTAATCTTTTAAATACCCTGTGGTGGAGGCAGGTACTTCATTCATTCCTATTTACAGAGGAAGAGAGGAAGAAAAGGGCTCAGAGTGTGCTGGTGTTCTGGGTATTCTCTGTTTTCCGCTCCAGATCCACTCTCCACCCTTCTCCACCTTGCTCTGTGACTGGAAAGGCTGATTACTATGGACAACATCACCTGGGTCTCTTGTTCTATGTTTTAGGTTGGGTTTGGGTAATGGAGGTGCCAGAGGGGTATTAGAGATAGGAGAAAAAAGAGGTCGAGATCTTTTTTCCATCATTTCCTTCATGCTGGGTGCAGTTTAGCACTTACTGTGTTCCTTTAGCAAATGCCACAGCTTTTCCCATGTCTCTCTCCACATCTATAGCACCTTCAGGGCACTAGTAATCACCCACCATCTTATCCCTTCAGGCCTAAGCATAAGAGTTTCGTGGTATTGTTAACCCAGGGGGATTCAGCAACATTTTGTGGTAAATATATACTTTAGCTCTATCCACACATTTGTAAATAATTCTTATCTTAATCTCCTTTTTGATACTCCTTTTGAGAGCCATCTGTTTTCTGCTGGACACAGATCACAGAGCTAGAATATTACTTAGTTGTTTTATTTAGGTTCTTTCTTTTTATTGTGATAAAACTCACATAACATAAACTTTACCATCCTACCCATTTTTAAAGGTACAGTTCAGTAGTGTTAAGTTTATTTACATTGTTGTGAAACACACCTCCATATCTTTGTCATCTTGTATATCTGAAACTCTACCTGTTATACAATTCCCCTTTTCCCCTCCCTTCTAGCCCTTAATAAGCACCATTCTACTTTCTGATTCTATGAATTTGAATATTTTAGCTACTTCATATAAGTGCAATCATACAGTATTTGCCTTTCATAACTGGATTATTCCACTTAGCATAATGTCCTGAAGGTCCATCAATGTTGTAACATGTAACAACCTTGCTACATTTTTAATGCTGAGTAATGTACTATTGTATGTATATGCTACATTTTGTTTACCCATTTGTTTTTTGCCTTTCACTCTGCTAATTTTCTTTTGATTCACAAAGCTTCCTAACTTTGATGGAGTCCCATTTGTCTGTATTCACTTTTGCTGTGTTCACTTTTGGTATAATATCCAAAATAACATTGCCAAGTCCAATGCCATAAAGTTTTCCACCTATGCTTTTATTCTAGGAGTATAACAGTTTTAGGTGTTACGTTGAGGTTTTGAATGCATTTTGTGTTAATACTTATATTGGGCGGGTGGGAGGGGGGAGGAGGGGATGGGTATATACAAACATAATGAGTAAGATGTGCAACGTATGGGGTATGGTCATGCTTGAGGCTCTGCCTCAAGGGGGGAGGGGGGCGTGGGCAATATACATAACCGTAATATTTGTACCCCCATAATATGCTGAAATAAAAAAAATAAATAAAATATACAATATACTGTGAAAAAAATACTTATATAGGTTGCAATATGAGAGTTCTACTTTATTATTTTTCATAGTTATGCATTTATTTCTGAAATCTCAATTATAGTCCATTGGAATATTTATTTATCTTTATGCCAATGTCACACTGTTTTAATTACTGTAGCTTTGTAAAATGTTTTAAAATAAGGAAGTGATACTCCTCCAAGTTTCTTCATTTTTTTTTCAAAATTGTTTTGGATATTTGGATTTCCTGGATATTCCATGTGAATTTCAAGAATTTTTATTTCAATTTCCACAGAAAATGACATTGAGATTTTGATCAGGATTGTATTGAATCTGTGGATCACTTTAGATAGAATAGGCATCTTAACAATATTATATATTTTTCCTTTTTTAAATTTCAGGATGTTATGGGGGTACAAACATTTTGGTTACATGTTATGACTTTGCCTCACCCAAGCTAGAGTAAGTATTTCAATCCATGGGCATTTTATATCTTTCCATTTATTTCTGTCATTATTTTCCTTCAGCAATGTTTTATTGTTTTTAATGTACAAGTCTTTTATCTCCTTGGTTGAGTTTTTTCCTAAATATTTTATTCTTTTTCATGCTGCGAAATTTAATTGTTTTCCTTAATTTTCTTTTCAGATTATTCACTCTTAGTGAATAGAAGCACTGATTTTTGTGTGTTGATTTTGTTTTCTACAACTTTTCTGAATACATTCATTAGTTAGTTCTAACAATAATTTTGTGAAATCATTAGTTTTCTACATAAAAGATCATGTCATCTATGAACAAAGATAATTTTACTTATCCCTTCCCAATTTGAAAGTTATTTATTTATTTAGTCCACTTGATCTGGTTAGGACTTCCAATACTATGTTGGACAGAAGTGCTGAGAGTGGGCATCTTTACCTTGTTAGTGGTATTATAGAAAAAGCTTTAAGTGTTTCACCATTGAGTATGATGCTAGCTATGCACTTTCAATAAATGCATTTGTTATATTGAAGCAGTTTCCTTCTAAACATAGCTTGTTGAGTGTTATTGTCATGAAAGAGTATTGAATCTTGTCAAATGCTTTTTTTTCTGTATCAATTGAGATCATGTGATTTTTTTCCTTTTTTCTGTTAATATAGTATATTAATATTACATTAATTGATTTTCATAATGAAAACAACGCTGCATTCTAGGAATAAATTCCACTTAGTCAATGTGTATAATCTTTTTAATGTGCTATTGAATTTGGCTTGTTAGTATTTTGTTGAAGAGTTTTGCATCAATACTCTTTAAGGATATGGTCTATAATTTTCTTTTCTTGTAATGCCTTTATCTGGCTTTGGTGTCAGAGTAATTCTGGCCTTACAGAATGAACGTGGAAATGTTCCCACCTCTTCAATTTTTGTTTTGGAAATTTCAAGAGGATTGTTGTTAGTTCTTCATTAAATGTTTGGTAGAATTCCACAGTGAAGACATCTGGTCCTGGAATTTTGTTGTTGTTGGGAGTGTTTTGATTACTGTTCAACATCCTTACTAATTATTGCTTTGTTCATATTTTCTATTTCTTCATGATTCATTCTTGATAAGTTGTGTGTTTCTAGTAATTGATCTATTTATTTTAGGTTATCCAATTTGTTGGCGTACAATTGTCCATGCATTCTATTCGCCTTTTCTTTTTTATTTCTGTGCCACCAGTTGCCTTCTCCTTTCTTTAATGTCTCATTTTATTTACTTCAGTCTTCTCTCTTTTTTTCTTAGTTAAAATTGATAAATATTTGTCAACTTTGTTATTTTTCTATTCTCTATTTATCTCAGCTTTAATCTTTATTATTTTATTCCTTCTGCTAACTTGTGGTTTGCTTTTTTTTTTCTTATTCTAGTTTATTCATGTATAAAGTTAGTTTGTCAACTGGAGATATTTCTTATTTTATAATGTATGCAGTTACAGTTATAAATTGCCTTCTTACCAATGCTTTTACTGCATTCCCAAATTTTTGGTATGTTGTATTTTTATTTTCATTTGTCTCAAAGTATTTTATAATTTTCCTTGTGACTTATCATTTTGTCCATTCGTTGTTTAAGAGGATGTTGTTTAGTTTCTCATATTTGTGGATTTTTCAGCTTTCTTTGTTCTATTGATTTCTACTTTCATTCCATTGTGATTAGGGAACAATATTATATATGATTTCAATCTTCTTGAATTCACTGATAATTGTGTTGTGGCCTAACATATGATCTATCCTGGAGAATGTTCCATGTGCACTTGAGAAGAATGTATATTCTGCTTTTGTCAGGTGCAGTGTTCTGTGTATGTCAGTTTGTTATATGCCAGTTCCATAAGTGATTTGAGTCAAGCCATACAGAAACTAGTACCTTGGGTAGCCCCTAGAAAAGCCAGAATGTTGATTGCATGGTTAACTATATATATTTTTTTCTGTCCCAGAGGAGGATCCCCAACAGGGGGTTTTCCTCCAAGTTTCTTTGGGCTATGCCATGTAGGGATAAGGAGGCTTGAATGTGTGCATTTTTTTTATCCCTTTTGCTTGAAATTTTTCTTGATTTTATAAAGACCTTGCTGATGTGTTTCTTACCTGTTCTGTAGGATTCTCACAGAGGTATACTGATCTTTATATTGCTGTTAACTGAATGTCTCTCTGGGAAAAGGAGGGCCTGCATCTTCCTAGTTTTTCTTCTTGCTCCACTCAGCTACGTTTTAAATGTAGTCTTCTAGGACTCCTGTGTCCATGTTTCTATGCAACATACTATTTTTTGTCTCCTATGTAAGGTCACCTTATTCTCATATGAATATGCCTAAATTCATATTCCTACTTTCTCAATGTTGTCACTTAAAAGTGAATAAGATTTACAAATTTGTGACTACACTGTCACAAAATTGAACACAGGTGAGTCCCATCTATAAGTAAAACTTCTAGTTAATAACACATGATTTCTAAGGGCTTGTGTGTTATATACTTTATTCAACAAATATTATTTGACACTTACTATGATAGATATGTTGATTTGGGAAGAACATAAAAGATACTGACCTAGAATGGCTTCAGGTCTCTGTGCTATGTTGTGCCACCTAAAGATACTATAACAGAAGTCTGGACAGACTGCTGATGATCTCTAGAAAAGAAAGTGACTGCCTGCCTCTTGAATTTAAAAAGTTCTTCACTTTGATGATATGCCATTTGAGCTGGTTCTTGAAGGATAAGTGTACGTTGATTAAATAGTTAAAAAGTTATGGCTATTTCTTCTGGGTAGGGGTACAAAAGGTTGAAAAAAGTGGTGGGTAGGGGTACAGAGGGTTGAGAAAAGTGGTCAGGTGTTCACTGCCGCAGGGATATAAGTAGGAGAAGGTTATAGGGTACATTCATTAGGTGGTTGGTTTTAAAATGTCAAGATACCTTTAACCTGGATGTCCCACCTTGAATTGAGTGTGACCTTTCCATGAGACAGAAGGCTGTGTTTTGCTACTCTTGGCTGCTGAGGCAGAGGAGTCCATGTGAGACATTGCATAAACTTCATACAGCTTCCCATAGGGTTTATTTGAACCTGAGAATTTTATCTAGAAGGATTCCAGATTAACTATGGAGACTGCATGCTCTACAAAATTCATGCTGATCTAATTAGTAAAGAAAGATTCTCTTAGAGCTAGGGAATATGACTCTAACAATAGGGCCAAGTAAAACCTTCTCAAATAGAGGATCTTATGAAAGTTGGAATTCCCTAGGAGCCAAATTAACTTTTTTTCATGGCAGGCTTTGCCTATAGGCTTTTTAAGATAGACCTACAGTCTCCACATAGTAGTTACGGAGCCTTATTCAAGTTACTTAAGCTATGTGAGCCTCAGGCACTTCAACTCTAAAATGTAGGTAATAGTACCATACTAGAAAGAGTTGTGAATATAAAATGAGATAATGCATGTAATGGCATTTTAATAATGTGGTTTATAGTACACAAAATGCATTTTACACTTCCCCCACCCTACCTCACAATGAGTTATATTTATTTCGCTGATCTGTATTTACTTAAATCTGAATGTCTCCCTTCTCTGAAATAATATCAGTCTGGCTTTCATGGCCCTGGGAACTTCTTAGCATGGATCTATACAATGACTGACCCAAACCTTACTTAGTTGCCCAGAGTTACCTCACGGAACTGCCTGCCTTCCTCCACATGACTGGCCATAGCCTGGCATTTATCACCTTGCAATCCAAGTATTTATTAATGAATTTCTGCATTCCTGAGTCTCAGTTGAGTGAGGAGAGCAGAAAAGATATTCACTTAAGTTTTTGACCCTTGAATAAAGCTTTCATTTATGTAATGATTTGATTTCTTTTTTTCTTCAGAAAACGTCATTTGCCATGTGTCCCAAAGGATGCTTCAAACCTCGCTCATTTCCTTTTCTAGCTTCTTTCCTTTTCATGATGAGTTAGGCTCCATTGATTTATCTTTGAAATTCTACTTGTCAGGAAAACAGCCAAAATATTGAATCAGATGTCAGAAAGTATTTTCTCAGCTTTGAATCATTAAACGGATCTCTATTCATAGACAATATGAAATATAATTTCATGATGTAACTGAATTATAAATTTAATGTTTTTCTTCCAAAATATGTAAATCAATGTTTTAATATAAGGTTTCCATTGCTCCAGTGTGTCTCTTACACATGAATGACTTCTCTTTTGTCATTTATTTCAAACTGTAAAGAAGGCTTTAAAAATGGAAGCTCTCTGAACACATTAAGATTGTAGTCAGCCACTGTTTTCCCAATGCCTGCAACCTGGTGTCAGGACTATGACTTCAAAGTCATAGTACTTCCAGATCAGGAGCACCTCTCTACCCCATATGCCTCAGTTAATCTTGGTCAGGAGTGGATTTGTGGAACTATATCTGTGAGTGTGACCTCATTCATTTAATTTAATTTACTTCTTAATTTTTTTCTAATTTCAATATATTTAGGGAGTACAAGTTTTTGTTTGTTTGTTTGTTTTTGTTACACAGATGAATTGGATAATGCTGAAGTCAGGGCTTTCGATGTACTCAACACCAGAACACTGTACATTGTATTAAATAGGTAAATTTTACCCATCACTCCCCTCCCACCCAACCCCCTTCTTAGTTTTCAATATCCATTACACTGCTTTATAACCATATATATCCCTCATTTAGGTCCGACTTGTGAGAGAACACATAATGTTTGTTTTTCCATTCCTGATATATTTCACTAAGGATAATGGTTTGAAGATCCATAAAAGTTGTTGGAATAAACATTATTTCATTCCTTTTGATGGGTGAGCAGTACTCCATCGTGTGTGTGTGTGTGTGTGTGTGTGTGTATGTATGTATGTATCACTTTTTTAATATATTCATCAGTTGATGGACACTTAGGTTGATTTTATATCTTTGAAATTGTGAATTCTGTTATGATAAATACCCACGTGCAGGTATCGATTTTATAAAATAACTTTATATTTTAGGTAGATGTCCAATAGTGGGGTTGCTGGATTGAATGATAGGTCTACTTTTAGTTATCTGAGGAATATCCGTACTGCTTTCCATAGGGATTGTATTAGTTTACATTCCCACCCACAGAGTATAAGCATTCCATTTTCATGGTATCTGTGCAAATATCTATTGTTTTTTGACTTTTTAATAATGGCCATTTTGAAAGAGGAAAGGTGATGTCTCATTGTGGTTTTAATTTGAGTTTCCCTGATGAATAGTGATGTTGAGCATCTTTTCATATATTTGTTGGCCATTTTTATGTCTTTTTTTATAAAAAAGAATCTGTTCAAGGCTTTAATTCACTGTTAGATGGTGTTTTTTTTTCTTGCTAATTTGTTTGAGTTATTTGTCGATACTGGATAAATCCCTTTGTTGGATGAATATTTTGAACATATTTTCTAAGATTCTGTAGGTTGTATATTTATTCTGTTGATTCCTGCCTTTGCTGTGCAGAAACATTTTAGTTTAATTATTAAAAGTCTATTTATTTTTATTGTTGCTGTATTTGCTTTTTGGGTCTTAGTAATAAATCATTTGCCTAAGCCAGTGTCCAGAAGAGATTTTCCTAGGTTGTCTTCTAGAGCTTTTATGGTTTTAGGACTTATATTGAAGTCTATAATCTATCTTGAATTAATTTTTGTATATGTTGAGAGATAGGGATCCAGTTTCAGTATTACATTGTGGCTACTCAGTTTCCCCAGCACCATTTATTAAATAGGGCATCATTTACTAATTGTATGTTTTTATTTGCTTTGTTGAAAATCAATTGTTTGTAGTTATATGACTTTTTTTTTCTGGTTTCTCTAGTCTGTTCTTTGTTCTCTGCTTATCAATGCTGTTTTGTTTCCATAGCCTTGTTGTATAATTTGAAATCAGGTAATGTAATGTCTTCAGATTTGGTCTTTTTGCTTAGGATTGCTTTAGCTATTTGGGCTCTGTTTCAGAATCATATGAAGTATAGGATTATTTTTTCTAGATTTGTGAAAAATTACATTGGTATTTTGATGGCAATTGCATTGAATATTTAAATCACTTTGGGCAGTATGAACCTTTTAACAATGGATTGATTCTCCCAGTTGATGAGCGTGGGATATTTTTCCATTTGTTTGTGTCACCTGTTTCTTTCATCAGTGTTTTGTAGTTCTTCTTGTAGAGATCTTTCAACTCCTTGGTTAAGTACATGCCTAGGTATTTTATTTTGTTTGCAACTATTGTAAATGGTATTGACTTCTTGATTTCACTCTCAGCTTGAATATTATCAGTATCTAGAAATATTAACAATCTGTGTACATTGAGTTTGTAACTTGGGACTTTGCTAAATTTATTTATCAACTCTAGGAGTCTCTTGGTGGAGTTGTTAGTGTTTTCTAGATACAAGATAATGGCATCAGTAAGCAAGAATAGTTTGACCTCTTCTTTCCCATTATGGATATTGTTTATTTCATTCTCTTCTTGATTGCTCTGACAAGGACTTCCAGTACTATGGTAAATAGAAGTCATGACAGTAGGGATCCTTGTCTTGTTCCCAGTTCTTAGGGGAATGCTTTCAACTTTTCCCCATACAGTATGAGTTTGGCTGTGGTTTTGTCATGCATGACTTCTATTATTTTGCGGTATGTTCCTTCCATGCCTAGTTTATTGAAGGTTTTTATCATGAAACATACTCGATTTTATTGCATTTTTTTTTCATCTATTAAGATGATCATATGGTTTTTGTTGGTAAATCTGTTCATGAAGTGAATCACACTTATTGATTTGCATATGTGAAACCATTTTTGCAGCCCTGGGATGAAATCAGTTGGTCATGGTGAGTTATCTTTTTGATGTGTTATTTGATTCAGTTGTTAGTATTTTGTTGAAAAATTTTGTGTTTATGTTTATGAGGAATATTAGTCGATAGTTTTCTTTTTCTGTTATGTTCTTTCCTGGCTTTGGCATCAGGGTGATACTGGTTTCATAGAGTAAGTTGAAGAGGATTTCTCCTTTTCAATTTTATGGAACAGTTAAAGTAGGGTAAATGTCAGTTCTGTGTAGGTGTGGTAGAATTCAGATATGAGTTTTTCTGGTGCGGGACTATTTTTTGTTGGGAGATTGTTTTTTTTTTTTTTTTTATTTCTGCTTCAGTCTAGCATTTTTGTTATTGGTCCATTCATGATTTCTATTTCTTTCTGATTAAATTTTGGGCAATTGTATGTTTCTAAAACTTTATCTATGTCCTCTCAATTTTCTAATTTGTATGTGTAGAGGTTTTCACAGTAGTTACAGATGACATTTTGTATTTATTTGGTTTACATTGTAGTGCCTCCTTTTTCATTTTAAAGTGAGCTTATTTTGGATAACGGGCTTAAGCTTAATCCAGGATAGCATAAACGGTGCTAGTTCGCTGTCATTTCTTAGAATTGAGTAATATTAAAAAACATATATATATATATAAGTTTATGAAGTTAAAGATGAAAGAAACTTCTCCAAACCTGCCCCCTAATTTTAATAATCAAAGATAAATACTGTTCAAAATTTGTAGTATATCCTTAAAAAGTTATCTGTCTTATATCATATGACATATGTCAGATGTTATGGAGCCTGTGCCCTGTAACTTTTTCATTTTACTAGCTATATTATGGTATTTAACATATTTTGGATGACATGTAACATATGCTATGTAACTTTTTCCTTTTCTACAAAAAATGGTTTCATATGCTATATACTGCTCTTTGACCTGTTTCTTTGTTTATTTTCATTTAATACATATTGGATATATTGTTCATGTCAGCTCCCATATGTACACCATTCTTTTCAATTCATTGTATCCTTGTGTCAACATTTGATAATCTACATCAAATACCCTACTGATTGATAATTAAGTGAGTTCTACTTTCTTATTTTTAATAATGTGGTATTCAAAACCCTTAAAATGTATCTTTAATTATTTCTACATGTATTTCTATAGGATAAATTTCTAAAACTACAAGTTTTGTGTCAAGGGGTGTGAACCTTTTAAATGTTTAGAAATATTGTTGTGTTGTCATCTGAAAAGATATGCCAATTTATTGTCAACCAACAGTGAATGCTAGTGTCTATTTCTTCATATTCTTGCTAATAATGTAGTTTTCTACTTTTTTCCTTTTTAAAAAATTTGGTGGGCATAATATTACGTATTTCTTTTTTTTTAGTTATTCTAAGCTTTAATGTTCAATGTACAAATTCTACATTTGTTCATAGACTTAATAAATCTTAATAATCACAGGTTGACCAAATGAATGTCAGTAGAAAAACATGCTTTTAAAAAGATCCATGACATTTGTAAATGTAGTTAATTAAATTCCCAATAATATTACGGATTTCATGAAGTTTTTAGTGATGTTGACCATAGTTTCATGTTTATTAACATGAAACTTATGTTAACTTATTTGTATTTTATCTGTGCATTTCTCATTCCTATTGTTTGCCCATTTTTTACCAGTTTGTGTGTTCCCCCTTACAAATTTGCAAGAACTATTTGTATATTAAGAGTGACAGGATGCAGTCTATTAAAGAGTTATAATTTTCCCCAGCTATTATCTATTGAAATGTTTATACTGTTTATACTATTTCTTGGTACATGAAAGTTTTAAATTTTTAGATACTACATTTTATCAATGTATTCCTTCATGTCTTCTCTCTTTTTCTAGGAAGGCTTTCTTCAATCCAAGACTGTAAAAATATTTGCATTGCATTTAATTTTATGCTTTCATAGTTTCATGAACTTTTTTCTATCTAAAATGCAAGTAAGATTTATAGTGTTATAAGGAAAGAAAATGGGTCCAACTTAGTTTTCCCTAAATGATTATCTAGATGTCTCAAAATAATTCATTGAGTCATTATTCTTGTCCTCAAGCTATGAAATGACATTTATCCCATTTTCAAATATATATATATATATACACATATTATATATATGCACACACACAGAGATAGAGAGAAATAGAGAGGCTCTCTCTACTCTATCTAAATATATTTTTCTGTGACACTAATGTTTCTATCTATGCCTATGCCAATACTAGTTCATATTTTTTTTTTTTTTGAGACAGAGTCTGACTTTTTTGCCCGGGCTAGAGTGCCGTGGCATCAGCCTTGCTCACAGCAACCTCAAACTCCTGGGCTCAAGCGATCCTACTGCCTCAGCCTCCTGAGTAGCTGGGACTATAGGCGTGCACCACCATGCCCGGCTAATTTTTTTTCCTCTATATATTTTTAGTTGGCTAATTAATTTCTTTCTATTTTTACTAGAGACAGGGTCTCGCTCTTGCTCATGCTGGTTTCGAACTCCTGACCTCAAGCAATCCGCCCGCCTTGGCCTCCCAGAGTGCTAGGATTACAGGCGTCAGCCACTGCGCCCGGCCTACCAGTTCATTTTAATCATGATAGTTAGTAATAGGTTTTAATGGCTTATAGATCTGGTTTCCTCACTCCACCAGTACTCTTATTTTTTAAAAATCTTATTAGATATTGAATCTTATCATTGAAGATGAACTTTCAAATCATATTGTTATGTTCCAAATAACATTTGCATTTACAATTAGTAATTAAATGATTATGATAATTAAGTGGAAATAATTTAGGCCACTAAAATAAAGTGGTTATTTTTTCATTCACTCATTCATTTTTAAAATTTAAAAAGTATATCTATTAATCACTGTAGATAAAGTAGTGAGCAAAAGAGAACTTCTTCTTATCTTTTGGATTTTATAGATAATAATTATATAAATAAGAGTAATATATAAAATACATACATATAACACATAATATTACATTGTTTTAAGAGTCCTCAGCTAAACTGGGGCTCCAGTACCAGAGTGACTAGCAACTCTGTCCTAAAGAGAAATGAAAGTGAGTTGGACATGGGTGTTTACAGTGTGCCTGTCATAGGACACTTCTTTTACTGGGCAGACAGCGTAATGTCCAGTTATATGACCCATGATCAGGGGATCATTCACATGAGGAATTTGTTTATACTGGTAGACATCCTTGTGCTTCTTTTCTGACCTGTGTCCAGTTTATGCCTGCCTGGCCATTGCTCTGTGATGGACTCTAGACCCTGTGTTCTCCCTGTCAACTCCAGGAAAACAATGCCTGGAGCAACCTCTGGTTCTTTAAATGGAAGTCACAAATTCAATACATCAACACAATAGGAAACAAGTTCAATGTTTTTCCTTACAGATAGTGGACATGGTAGTCATGATGGGTTGGGAAGGTAGTCTTTTGTCCCCAGGTCATGTGAGACAGGAATGAGGAGTCAGGCAGAGAAAGATCATGGCAACTAGCAGAACATACAAGGGATTAGGATGTAGGTCACTTTAAATTTGTGGACAAATGCCTTAATGGTTCATTTAAAGGAAATGATGATAAAAGCAGAGAGCCCAGTCTGCTAGGCAGGAGAGATGCCTCAGTTTTTATCTGTACCCACCTGCTTGGGACATTTGGGTGTGGTCTTCTATTTCTAATGCCTAGGCCCAGCAACCTTTGCTATGTTGTTCTCATTGCATACATAATAGTGATTACATAAATAATTTCATATATATATGACAACAAGTTATTCACACAAGAATAACAGTACAATAAGTTATAACAGATTTTTAATGAGGATTTATTAAATGCCTCTCTGAGGAAATCACATTTAAGCAAAAAATTAAGAATGAATAGAAATTACCCAGTCTGTGAACATGGGAAAGAACCTTCAAGGTGGCAACAATACTATGTGTGAAGGCCCTGAAGCAGCAAATACCTCAGGATATTTGAGGAACTAAAAGGTCACTATAGCTACAGTGAGGTAAACAAGGAGAATGGCACAATGGGAGTCGTGAGGCATATACTGGGCAATTGTTAAGGGTTCTACTCTTTATCCTAAATTGCAATGGAAAACCATTGGAGGGCTTTAAATCGGGGAGAGACTCGATCATATTTGTATTTTTAAAGATGACTGTTGCTAGGAGAAGGACTGGCTTGGAGACAGGCTAGAAGTGAGAGGATCAGTTGTGAAACTATGATGGTAAAAAAAAGAGATGATGGTGATTTGATCTTGAATTAGAAAGGATATGGAGCTAGAGGTAGACAAATTTAAAGTGTCCGTTTTGGGTATAATTGGTAGGATTTGGGGATGGATTAGATTGATGTGGTATGATATGGGTATCTAATTTAAGTGATTTTCTTATATCTGTCCAACATTTCATTTACTTTTAAAATATATTTCCATTCTTTTTTTTTGATTTTGATGTTAACTTTTATTTCTGAAATGGCTTTATGGTTTCCACATACTCTACTACTGCAGTTTTCACTTCCTTTCTTTTCTGATTGCCTATTATCTGATCTCTTCTCTCTTCTTTGAATATATTTTCCAAATAGTCTATGTTTATGTTATTCAAAATAAAGACATTTTGAATTATTTGTTTTATATTTCCTAGAGGAATTCTGCTTTTGAAGAGTATTTTTATATATATTTTGTGTCACGTCCCAAATACACTTGATCTTTTAGTATGTATGCACAGATACAATGTTGGAAAATTGACACTTGTTATATTTGAATATGCATACCCAGGCCTGTCATTTGCTTATGATTTGTATTAAGAAGACCATAAATGGGGGAAATGGGATGAAATTAGAGGCAGCTAATGACCTCAATGTGTATATATAGCTTTAGAACACTTTCCATCAAATGTAATGAGCCTTGTCCCCTGAGATACTGTTATTCCTTTTCATTTTGTTATTATCCATTTTAAAGGGAAAAGAGTCACTCCTGTTGGAGGTCAGACCAATATGGATCACTTAGAGATTACACTGAAGCCTAGGAACTAACAATTGCTTGTCCTGGGGGTTCAATTAGGGTTTATTTATACTTATTCATTTTATTTTGTAAATCAGCCCTATGTCAAAACATCATATATACTTCCTCAGATTCCCACAGGGCCATGCGTCTCTGCTACTTACTTTGCCTTAACTTGTACCAGTGCTAACCTACCTTATTTAGGCTTCATGGTACCTCATCTGAGGCCAATCCACCAATTGCCTGTAAAAGCCAGGGCATCCATTTTGGGAGATACTGCACAGTCAGACCCACTAAATATGTGTCTTGAGTTCTTGGCTCCTTCTGTCACTTGTATGTATAACTTGTTGCAGAGTGTGAATTGGCTCCTGAGCTGCCTATATAGGATGACTCAACCTGGAAGTATAGGTGTTAACTCCTCAGAGGGTGAATATTGACCAATAGGAAAGATAAAAAAGCAGAGCATCATGCAGTTAAATGTCTTTCTTCCTGCCATGGGCTGCTCTGAGGATTGCTCTACTGCCTATCTGGAGATTTCCTGTATAGTTGACAGGATGTACCTGTTCAACGTTCTACTGTCTTGTCCAGAAGGGTAACACATTACCTTGAGTTATTTCCCATCCTTTTCTACCTAGTTTACCATTTTATCCACTGTCACTGAATTTGGATTGAATTTCTCAAAAAAAGCATCAGCACTATATCTTGTTATCAGGACTTCAGGCTCTATTTTCTTTCTTTTTTATTTCAAAATATTAAGAGGGTACAAATGTTTTAGGTTACATGGATTATTTTTGCAATGCTTGAGTCCTGGCTAGAGGTGTGCCCATCACCAAAATAGAGTTCTAAAACAGGCTCTATTTTCTAAATAATCCAGATTAAGACAAACAGCAAGGCAAATTTTTAGTTAACTAATGTCTTTATCTCAAAAACCTTACGTTGCCAGTGTCTTAGTTATTTTTAATTTGTATTAAGACAGAATCAGATGTGTATAGTGGCTCCCTCAGTTGCATGTTCTTTGTCATTCAATTGTGTGCCTCACCATGGCTCTAATCCTTATTGATCCAAGTAAAGTTTATTTGGTTGAGTCTTTCAGTGCTCACAAAAATACTCTCAGAAAAATACTGTTTCCCAAGTTCAAGATTTGTAGAAATATATACTTTTTCATATATTCCCCCCACTTTTATCTTAATTTAATTCTTTCTAGAAATATTATTTTAGATAGCGATTATTTTCTAGTTTTACTGTACGTGCTGTCAAATGTTCCATTTTTCTATTTTCCCCTCTTTGGGGGGTGGTAGCAGTAGTGGATTCAGTAAGTAGTTAAATAGAGCTAAAAAGAATTAACTAAATGTGTCTTTAGTCCCCCAACTTTCACAAGAGGTATATTTGCAAATGTTGACTACACACAGCCTCCTAAAACACTTTATTTCCTTGTGTGCATGATACTTCTGTACTCATATTTTTTTTCTATATTACTGGATACTTTGTTTAATTTTCCTTTATGGCCTTTATCTTCTCAAATCATTCCTTAAATGTTGGGGCTCTGCTATGATCTAAATGTTTTATACCCCCAAAATTCATATGTTGAAACCTAGTGTCCAATGCAGTAGTGGTAAGAATTGAGGTCTTTGGGAGGTGATTAGGTCATGAGAGCAGAATCCTCATGAATGGGATTGGTGCCCGTATAAAAGAAGTCAGAGGGAGCTTGTATATCCTTTCTACCATGTGAGGACGCAATAACAAGGTGCCATCTATGAACCACAGAACCCTCAGCAGACAATCTACCGGTGCCATTATCTTGGACTTTCCACTCTCCGAAACTGTAAGCAATACATTTCTGTTGATTATAAATTACCCAGTCTGGGATATTTTGTTATAGCAGCCCAAACAAACAGTCTCCTAAGGGTATGTTTAGGTTCCATTATCTTTTCACTCCATGCAATCTACCTGAATGATCTCATTCACTGAAGTGGCTTCAAATACTAGTGGCATATTTTTGAATCTCAAAAACTTTACCTTTAGCCCAGACTTATCTTCTGAAATTTATACTCATATCTAACTGCCTGGTTACATATATCAAACTTGTCTAAAAGAAAATTCTTGATTTTCTCCCCAAACCTGCTCATCTGCCAGTCTTTCCCATATAAGTTAATGCACCAATATCCACCTATTATTCAGGCCAATAACCTAAGGGTCATTTCTGATTTTTCTCTTTTCTTCATGGACTACATCCAATCTATTAGAAATGATGCCAATCTATCTCCAAATAGATCCTTCTTCCTTCAGTCTTGTCCTTCTGCAACCCATTCTCAAATCAACCAGAGTGCTCTTTTGGAACCACATTCCATATTATATCATTCCCCTTTTTTAACCTCCTACAATGACCCCTGCTCAATTAACCTTGGGTTACAGTTTCATATTTCTTAAAACAACTTATAAGGCCTATCATGATGTAGCTTCTGATTACTTATGCAGATTTGTCCCTTACCTTTGGCTCCCTTCACATTTTATTCTCAAGGAAAACATTTAATTTCCCAAATGTGCCATGACCCTTCTCCCGTGGGCCTTTACACATACTTTTTGTTCTTCCTGGAGGATTTCCCCCTCATATTCCCATTTTGTGTGGCTCACTCTGAATTATAGGTGTTAGTATTATCCCTTAAGTCAGGAAGTCATTCCTGTCCATTATCCCCCAGGTCACATTAGGTGTCCCTCCAATATACTATAGTTAGCACACTAATTATAGAGCCAAAATGCTTTGTTTATATATCTAAGTCCTTATTAGACTGTGAGCTCTGTTATGGCAGCTAATAAGTCACTTTTATTTATTTCTGTCCAGCACAGCAACACTTTACCAAATAATGGATGGGGTAAATGGTTTTCACATCAGATTCTCCAGAGTTCTTAAATCTCCTTACAGGTCACTTGAAAGCAGAAGTAGGGTAGGAGGATGTACAAAGGAGGACAGCTGGTAATAGAAGGAGGAGCTCTGGGGCCTCGGCTCCACTTCAAATAGAGAAGCTACACTTTTTACCAATATTGTGTAAGAAACTTTAGCTTCTGATTTTGTTTGAGAACAGACTGTGCTGAGAAAAAAAAAACTTGATAAACAACTGAGGTTCATGATATTTATGATCCCTACGGTTCTGAATTCTGTAATTTTGTGCAATTTCAATGATTGAAATGGCTAAAATAATATAAACTGAAAGCATTAGACTCTATTCTAAATACATAGAGTCTTTAAAGAGATTTACCTCAGACATGGAACATTTTTAGGCATTCAACAGATCATTAACATTACTGTAAGCAGTTTCTAGAACACATTTTTTCCGAGAATGTGTACCTACTGCCTAGAAACAAATAACTATGTTGCTCCCTCAGAGCTAGAGTTCTACTTTACTGCAACTGCTCTTCAAACTCATGATATTTCATTCCATTTTAGTTAGTAACTCAAATAAACCTATAAAATGTTTAAGCCTTTCTCTTGACTATGGTAGTTTCCTGATTTAGGAAATAAGACTTAATATAAAAGAAAGTATTCAGAAACATAGTTGCACAGCTAATTAAACCACTTACCTTGGTGGTGAATGAGCATCCCAAGAAAGGATCACAAAACTAAAGTTAGACATTTTAAAAGTCAGATAAATAGGTATTATAACATTTTTCTTAAAATTTATTAAAGCTCTTTGTACTGTTCTCTCTCTTTCTCTTTCTCCATTTTGTAATATTTTTGTTTTATTTATGAATTACGAAGTGTAGCATGCAAGAAGTGGCAGAGGTCTTGGAGATATTATAGCATAATTTTTCTGTTCATTAGATGTGGAAAGAAACCCAGGTATGGGAAACAACTCATCTCAGATCACTCAAGCAATCAAAATAGTCCTGGAAGTCAGGACGTTAATTAGATGTTTTTAATAATAATTGTTCATTTAATTCATACTTTTAAAAAATATTCAAATTTAAGACAGAACAGTAGTCCCCATGTGGTAATGCAGCACAGTGGAAGGCAGATTTGGGTTTGTGTTCCAGTTATGCCTCTTTCTTAGACATAACTTTCTTAAAAACTTTGGACCTTAGTTTCATCCCCTGAAAAACTAGCATGGAAATATCAATTGTGATAGATTACATTTTTTCCAATATGGCCACAACAATATGTCCCATTCCACATGCTCTTCTCTGATGTGATCTTGACACTGCTACCATCAATAGGTGGATCTTTTTCCTGTTGCCTCCAATCTGGTTGAATTTTAGATTGCTTTGATCATTAGAGGACAGCAGAGTGACATTATATGGCTTCCAAAGCTAGAACAGACAAGGCCTTAGATAGGAGTTTACGGGGTGTGCCTCTAATTCTCGCTTGTGTGAAGTAAACTCATAAAATGTAACCAAAATGTCTGTACCCTCATAATATTCTGAAATAAAAATAAATTTAAAAAAAGAAAAGGCCCTAGAGTTTCTACCAGGCTCTCTTGGAATACTTACTAGAAGGTAAACAGAGGTCATATATGAAGTCTAACTGCTCTGTGATTACTGTGTTGATCTGTTAGACAGTCCCAGACGAGATCCTAGCCTAAACTCAGCATCTAAATCAACTATATGAGTGAACTATTTTGGTTGTCCAGTCCAATTGAACCTTCAAATGAATGAAGCCCCAGCTGACATTTGGCTGTAGGGCATATGAAACCCCAAGAATTGGACATCGGAGCCCTTTCTGAAATCCTGAACAATTAAATCATTAGAATAGTAACCTGGTTTTTGTTTTACACAAAGTTTGGAGTTATTTGTTTTCCAACAATAGTAACCCTGATACATATTTTATAAGGACTAAAAGGTATGATGTCTGTAATGTACATAGTACAGTGCTCAACAACCACCACCATGACAAAAAACAAACAAAAAACTTACTTATTACTGAATTACATTAAAATAAATAGCTATTTGGTTTTTGTATTAAGGCAATGACAATTTCTTATTATATGCAATTTAAATTAAACTTCTGGAACATACATTATTGGTTCAAGCTGACTTATTAACTTTTAACTCATATATTTTTCTCTTTCACTCTTGTTCTTACACATACTCTCAATTCTTCCTCTAGGTCTTTCTTGGTCATTGTCATTTTGAATTGGCTTTTGTCTAAACCAATAATGTGTGTGCATTATATTCTGTTAGCTACTATTCCATAATAACTATATTGTGTGACATTTTATAAGTTTTCCCAATGTAGATATACATCCACTTATAAAACTCAATATGTACTTATTCTAAACACAGATGCTTCTATGTAGCAAATTTATGTAGACTCTATGCCTAGAGCATAAACATGAAGCCACAAAAATTAAACAAAATGTATCTTATCATTTGTCCTTCCAATTTTTGAAGAACATATATAACATTAATACATATATAGGATGAGGAAATAACTACTCCCTAAATAATGACAAAAATATTTCTTATGTAATAAATAAGGTAGGGTATGTGTTAGGAAAAGATGCTCACTAAACAAATATGAAAATAATTTTAAATGCAATAATATGCCTATTTGCCTGCATATCACAGGACTTGAGAATAGTCATTATTTTCTCTAAATAATGCAGTGAAAACTGCCAAATATCAGAATACATCAGCACTACGGAGCTAACTCAATGTTCATGCAGAGTAATTTCCAATTTATTAGGCCTCTCTGGAGAAACTACTTGTTCTTGTACCTCTCATTACTGAACACATTAAGTATAAGCAAAATTTTCATTTATTGCTTTGGGTAGAAGGAAGGCAATTTACATTCACGGAGTGCAAAGTATGCACCAAATGTAACTCTGATATTTCATACATCAGTATCATTTAATTCTCCTAGTACAATATTGTGAAGCAAGAGGAAGCATGTATATAAGCATTTACTGGTAGTGCAACTAAGCAATAATTTTCTTCATGGATCCATAAAATATTAGTCTTGTAAGAAACTGTAACAGATTTAGTCCAGTGGTTTTTAACCAGGTTATAATACTGTTATAATACTATAATACTGCCTCAATACTGTTAATATGGGAAACATGTTACAATAAATAATATGTCTTATTATGACCAAAAGATCTAAGGAGAGTAGAGTTGGGGTAGAAGTATGTATAGTTTCAAAAAAAATCATCCAGGATTTTCTGATCTGCCCCTTTGAATGCATGCTGCTCCCCTTAACCTACCCCTATCTGCCACCCTCATTTGAGAATCATGAAGTGGTTGAATTCTCTTTCTTTACAAATCAAGCAGTTGGAACATTATACCAAGAGGAAATGATTTGGCCAAGGGACACACTGAAATATAATGTCTGAAGCGGGTTTAAAATCCTTATCATCTCTATGTTCTTTCTCTTAGGACACTGCTAACTCCTCTTCCAAAATGTGCACTGATTATATCAGGACTTTCAGAAATGCTGGATTTGGGAACTGATCAGGCCATCCTTATATAAGCAGAACTCATTTTTTTTCAGTATAGAAATTGTGTGAGTGCAAGGGTCCCATGATCTTCATACATCAGTCAATGTCCCATTTGCAAGATAAAGCCCAGAACACTGGTGCTAGAGTCATCATCTGTAATTCCAGGCAAATTAGAGAAATGCTATGCGTATTGATCACTCTCTCTACAAAATTGACGTTGATGGGGAATTTGAGATGGCGATAACTACCATAGGAATTAAAATTGTAGCCTGAATTGCTATCTGAACAAGAATTAAAGTATTCTATCACTTGTAAAAATCATTTAATGGGTGTACACTCCCATACGAATGGCTTCTTTTTGCTCATTTTGTTGATTGATTTTTGGCATGAATGGAGGTGTGGGAAGATACACTTTATTTGATTTCCTAGCATTTATTTGTATTATTTTATTAATTTATTTAAGCAGAACATTCAATATATTTTTAATGAAGCCAGAATTGAAGGTCAGCTCCTCCCAGTGACTTATTTCACCTCTACAAATTGTTATTATTAAACTAAATCATTGGCAAACAAACCATTTTATTTTCAGTGTTGAAGGTGAATGCTGCGGTTTAGTGTTTATTAAGTGTCCTGGCATTCAAATTCAGCATAGATTCAGCTTTTGCTAGAAAAAAATAGATTTGCTTGTGAGTCAAATGAGCTACTCCATCACAACCTAATTAAGTTCTTCATCCAAAGCAATTTAAAAGAATTATTAAACACATTCATCCTAGTTCTCCCAGCCTGCAATCAGACTATCAGAAACTCACTGAAGAGAAGACACTGTCCATTTATTCAGGGACACGATATGTTTGATTTTTTTTATGACTTTTACTCATTGATTAGTTTTTATGTCCTAACACTCCTTACTAATATCAATTAGTAACTGTTAAACTTAATCCTTATCCATTGCAATATACTATTCATTCTAAGCATTAAGTCCTGGCTTCTTTTCTCATACCATCCATGTCATCCAGAGTGATAATATACATCTTCTCCAGCAACTCTTTCTTCCTTTATAATTCTAACTAAGATTATTTGGACCATGACATTTTCTTACATATTTTTTGTTTTTGTTTTTGTTTTTGTATTTGAGACAGAGTCTCACTCTCTTGCCTGGGTTAGAGTGCCGTGGCATCAGCTTTGCTCACAGCAACCTCAAACTCCTGGCTCAAATGATCCACAATCCTCCTGCCTCAGCCTCCCGAGTAGCTGGGACTATAGGCATGCGCCACCATGCCCGGCTAATTTTTTCTATATATTTTTAGTTGGCCATTTAATTTCTTTGTATTTTTTTTTTTAGTAGAGACGGGGTCTCGCTCTTGCTCTTGCTCAGGCTGGTCTTGAACTCCTGACCTTGAGCAATCCTCCCGCCTCGGCCTCCCAGAGTGCTAGGATTACAGGCGAGAGCCACCAGACATTTTCTTACATATGACTTTCCACCTCTTACCTCTATAACCATCTTTTAGCATCCTTACTTACAGAAAAAGTGTTCAAAAGAAAACCTGATTTTGTAGTTATTTATCTGTTGATCATAATTTACAAGTTTGCAATGACAATACTTTCAACTTAAAATTATAGCCAGAGATTGCATTATCTTCACACTATTTAAAATAAATGAAATGATGTGATTAGGAAAAGGGAAGAAGCATTAAGCAATAAAGCTCCCATACCAGACTAAATCACATGCCCGAGAATGTATAGGGTAACGTCTTTTGCTTTCCCTTTTTAATTCAATTGGAAGAAAAGAAGCATCCAATCAACTTTGCTCCTTTGTGCCGTAGTTAGAAAATTTTAGCCATTTTTTATTGAGTATCATCCGTAAGGGAAAAATTTTGTCTTTATCACCAAAACGCTATTATGTTTTCCAGAAATATGAGTTTAAGAAGAAGTAAAAATGTATGCTGTGATGGCACTATCATTTCCACATAAAATAAATAAGTTAAAGAGAGGGAAAGGATGACATAAGCATGTACACTCTTATTAAATAAAATTATTATTCTATTTAAAAGTTCAATTATCATTGCAAAAAGCCTGAGAATAAAGATTAAATTTGCATAAACTCTTCAAGAAAGGATTCAGATTCCAGACTTGTGCTGACAAAATGTCATTAGCCAACTTGTGACAACTAATTAAGATTCCAGGATGTGTACTGTGGCCTGAGAAGAATTGTAGCAATATATTTAACCATTAAGAATAAATAAAATGACTGGTATGTTAACACCACCTAACTGATTATGTCACAGATTACTTATTGTGGCATGTAAAGCTGGCTTTACATGTGCAGTTGTCATTAACAAAGTTAACATTTATGTAAACTTGCTTCGTCATTTTTATTTGAAAGTAAGATACTTTAAAGCGATACAAGTAGATCTACCATTTGATCCGGCAATCCCACTACTGGGCATCTACCCAAAAGAACAAATGACACACTACAAAAAAGACACCTTCATTCGAATGTTTATAGCAGCACATTTCACAATTGCAAAGTTGTGGAAACAACCCAAGTGCCCATCAATACGTGAGTGGATTAATAAAATGTGGTATATGTATACCATGGAGTACTATTCAGCTTTAAGAAACAACTGTGATATTGCACCTCTTGTATTTTCCTGGATACAGCTGGAACCTATTTTGCTAAGTGAAGTATCCCAAGAATGGAAAAACAAGCACCACATGTACTCACCAGCAAATTGGTTTCACTAATGAACACCTAAGTGGACATGTAGGAATAACATTTATCGGGTGTCGGGCAGATGGGAGGTGGGAGGAGGGGATGGGTATATACATACATAATGAATGAGATGTGCACCCTCTGGGGGATGGTCACACTTGAAGCTCTGACTCGAGGGAGGAGGGTTGGCAAGGGCAATACACGTAACCTTAAAATTTGTACCTCCAAAATATGCTGAAATAATAATGATAATAATAAAGAAAGTAAACATCTTAAATACAGAGACATCTCATGCTTTTTTTACAGTTTACCGGATATCTTAAACATTGCATGGACTAAGGGCCATCAGTGCATGCTAAATGCTGACAGCTACTTCCTCATTCAAAATTAACCTTTGATAAGTTTGTTATATTTATTAACTAACCCAAAACACCATATAACACTCCATTCTCATTTTTCTTTCCACATTTTCTGGAGCTAAATGCAAGATGACAGAAGGATTGGCTTAGAACTGGTAGGTATCTTTATCTCTTCACAGAGTAGTTGTGCCACTTTATCATAGACACACATAATGAGACACTATTCTCTTTGTCATGCCCTGCTTACCCCAACCCCTCACAGCTGGAGGCACTGGTGCCCTCCACCAAAACACTCAGTCACACATGGTCCCTGAGCCAATCCTGCTGATAGCAGGCATATATATATATATATATACACACACACATACATATATATACACACACACATATATATATATATATATATATAGTCACAGTAAATTATCAAGTGGGGTCTAGAGCTAAACTTTTGCGCTTGATTGAGGTTGCAAGTGTCTGTTGCCTGCATGACTTCCATATCAATACACTCTCTATGATGTCTTGAGTTTTCCTGTGTGATTTCTTAGTTAAGACCTACAATTCCTAGTGGCACTGTAGACTATTCTAAACCCCAAACCACCTGGCTGAAACCTAATATCTACCCTAGTTCTTATTATCCCTCTCTTAGAGGGCTGGATCATGCATAGTATACCCTGTATCGCATCATTTCCTCATTTTCTAGATACTAGTTAAGATTTTTCTGGGAAAAGAACTGAAAACGCAATGCTTGCTGAAACATGTTCCTATTTATCTCATCCTTTGGATGAAATACAGTTTGGCTATGCTCCTCAGATTCCAGTACTATATCCAGGTTAGTTTCTTACCTCCTCTAAACTTCATTCTAGGTACTATTCCCTCACCCTACCAGCAAGCACCGCCACTAAAGCTTATCTCCTACTTGACATAGCTGACCAAAAGATAATAATGATAGACATTAACAATGTGGCAGTATCCCTATGGTCTCATTCTCTGCCACCTTCATCATTTTAAATTAATAATGAGCCTCAAGTAAAATAAAAATAGTATGATATGATTCTTCATTGATTGTTCATGCTTTAAGCATTTTCATAGCCAAAGAGTTGCATTTGGTCTGCATTTCATTAATTCTAGTCACAATAAAACATGCTGACAATGGAGGCTGAATGTCTTGATGTCTATGTTCAATCCTCTGAACATGTCTTCCTTCCTTTCCTCCTCAATGTTGCTTCTAATGCATTTTTATTCTGAGAAACAATGCTTTGAAATAAACACTATGTTTTAAAGTCTGCTTTGTAATTAGGTAGTCACATACATGTAGTTGAAAACAAGATCATAATACTCCACTTGGAAACATATAATTTAAACAACTACGAGGTTATGTATTCCAAGCAACCTTTTGTTTTTGAAAAACTATTTTTAGTATGCAAATATACAGATGTGTACACCTGTTACTCTCTAATGAATAAGTTGTGTCAGATCTAACAAAAGTGATAAATCTTGTTTAGTTTAACTTTAAAATTAAATTATCAATTCATCCTTCTTGTGTTTTATTTATGTGAAGCTTCTACTTTTGCTACAGTATCTACATATATCAATATGAATATTATGATATATTAAAAAACAAGACTCTTAAATTTATATGGCAGCAAATGTCTAAGTAATACTTCATATTTTAAAATGAAATATCCACTGATTAGGCCAGATATTAAGTTCAGCTAAACCAAAACAAAAACCTTGCAGTTGATTATAAAATTTACTTTCAAATATTCATATCTTTTCCAAATTGGAAATTGAACAAGAATCCAATGTTCCTTGGTAGATTATATTTTTAGCAAGGTTATATCATTCTCAGTCATGTGCTAAGATGTCAAATGGCTTGTACAGGATAGCCTAACACCTTCATTAATGCATTGCAAATTTAATGACTTTGATATATGCATGTCTATAAAGTAAAATGATAAATTAGAAACATTTCAATAGAATAAACCAAATAATGGCTCTGTGGGCATTTTCTATGCATTACCTTGAAGTTTAATGTATGAGAAACTTGTTATTTTATTTATTTGCTAATGATACTGTGTGCATATTTACATATGTTTAGATGTATATGTACAGATTTATATTACATATGAAATATATTAAAGAAGGTTCACACACACACATATATATAATTTGAATATCATATGTTATTTTATTTTTGGTCAGGCTTAAGTAGGCATATCACATATTTTAACTCACATAATTCTTATAAAATTATAGGCACCTAAAAGATATCATTCTCTTTGTATAAGTAAAGACCCCAGAGTCCAGACTCTTTCCACTGCAGTAGGTGATTTCATATTTTCTATCAACTAGTAGACCTTTCATAAGTATGTTTTTCATTTTGCCAACTTTGTGGTTGATTCAATGAACAGTATCAGCCAAATCGAATTATTTTAACATAGGTACTCCTCTATATTATATTTATTATGTGACAAGTGGGATAACAAGTGGAGAGGGGATGATGAGTAGATTAGAAATGATATATTAATAGGATAATGCATGCTGATTTCAAGAAGTAAAGAAGAGTGGATAAGTATGTGGGAGTCAACTTGAGAGAAAAACAGTAGAACTGAGATAAATTATTCCTAGTGAAAGTGCAGTGGAGTTAAATATCTTTCAACTCATACTTCTGGTACATGATGGCATTCAGCTAGCAGTCTACTACTTAGCCTTTCCTTCAGATAGCAAAAACTCATGAAGACTAAAAACACACAAAAAAAACTCCCTTATAAAAGAGGCCACACTCTATTGTCATAAATTAGGATTATTTTATATTAACATCAAGACCCAGAGAGCTGAGTAGAGACTCACAATAAGAAAGTGATGCATTCTACCCCATGTGAATAAAATAAACTTGAAAGCTTGCAAAAAAAATACTTTACCCTTCCTGCTCTGGCTGTCCTGTAACTAAGATGTCCAGGGTTTATACCAATCAGGAACCTGTACAATCATTTCTCTACATACTATTTTTATTTTTTACACTGATCTTATTAAGGTGTAATATACTTACATATTACAAAATGATCCATTTTAAGCATGCTGCGAGGTTAATTTTGATAGATACATACACATTTGTAATCATCCCCACAGTCAAGATATAGAGCATTTTTATCACTCAAGAGAGTTCTCCCTTGCTTGCACCTAGGAAATATCAAAACTCTCAGAAAATTATTGATATGATTTTTTTTCTTTTTTAAAAACATTTTATTTTTTAGACCAGTTTTAGGTTCACAACAATATTGAGTGCACAGTACAGACAGCTATCATATACCCCCTTCCTCCACACATATACAACCTCCCCGACTATCAACATCCCATACCAGCTGAGCCATGCCTAGACTTCTGACCTACAGAAACTGTGAGATAGTAAATGGATGTTGTTTTCGTGCTACAACATGGATGAACCTAGAGGATATTATACCGAGTGAAATAATCCAATCACAAAAAGGCAAATAACTGTATGATTCCACTTGTATGAATATCTAGTCAAATTCATAGAGACAGAAAGTAGAAGGGTAGTTGCCCCAGCCTCTGGTAACAACCACTGTACACTCTTCTTTTATGAGTTTGATTGTTTTAGATTCCACATACAAGTGAGAATATGTGATATTTGTCTTTCTGTGCCTGGACCATTTCATTCAGCATAATGTTCTCCAATTCCATCCATGTGAATAATGCTGCAATGAACAACAGAGTGCAGACTTCTCTTTGACAAACTGATTTCAAATATTTTGGGTAAATACCCAGAAGTAGGATTTCAGAATTTTATAGTAATTTATTTTTACTGTTTTGAAGAGTCTCCATTCAATTTTCCATAAAGGATATATTAATTTAAGTTCGTACCAATAATGAACAATGGTTGCCTTTACTTCTCCACCAACACTTATCTTTTGTCTCTTTGATAATAGCGATTCTAATAGGTGTGAGGTGATATCTCATTATGTTTTTTTATATTTCAGCATATTATGGGGGTACAAATATTATGGTTACATATTGCCCATGCCCCCTCTCCCCCCTCGAGGCAGAGCCTCAAGCATGACAATCCCCGAAACGTTACACATCTCACTCATTATGTTTGTATATACCCATCCCCTCCTGCCCCCTCCCACCCACGCGACACCCGATAAATGTTATTCCTATATGTCCACTTAGGTGTTGATCCATTAATACCAATTTGCTGGTGAGTACATGTGGTGCTTGTTTTCCCATTCTTGAGATACTTCACTTAGTAGACTGGGTTCCAGCTGTATCCAGGAATATACAAGAGGTGCTATATCATCATTGTTTCTTAAAGTTGAATAGTACTACATGGTATACACATACCACATTTTGTTAATCCACTCATGTATTGATGGGCACCTGGGTTGTTTCCACAACTTTGCAATTGTGAACTGTGCTGCTATAAACATTTGAGTGCAGGTGTCTTTTCCATAGAGTGACTTTTGTTCTTTTGGGTAGATGCCCAGTAATGGGATTGCTGGATCAAATGGTAGATCTACTTGTATCGCTTTAAGGTATCTCCATATTGCTTTCCACAGAGGCTGAACTAGTTTGCAGTCCCACCAGCAGTGTAAGAGTGTTCCTATCTCTCCGCATCCACTGCCAACATTTGATTTTTATAAGCCAAGTTAGTTTACCTATTTTTTTTATTTCAGCATATTATGGGGTACACATGTTTAGGTTACGTGTGTTGCCTTTCCCCTCCTCCCCCCTCGAGTCAGAGTTTCAAGAGTGTCCATCCCCCAGTTGGTGTGCATCGCATTCATTATGTTTGTATATACCCATCCCCTCCCCCTCCACCTGCCCGACACCCAATAAATGTTATTCCTATATGTCCACTTAGGTGCTGATCAGTTAATACCAATTTGCTAGTGAGTACATGTGGCGCTTATTTTTCCATTCTTGGGATATTTCACTTAGTAGAAAAGTTCCAGCTCTATCTAAAAAAATACAAGAGGTGCTATATCAGCATAGTTTCTTAGAGCTGAATAATACTCCATGGTATACATATACCACATTTTATTAGTGTACTCATGTATTGATGGGCACTTCGGTTGTTTCCACATCTTTGAAACTGTGTATCGTGCTGCTATAAATGTTCGTTGCTGTTTACCTATTTTTGAACTATGTACAAATGGAACCATACTGTATGTCCTCTTTGTCTCTGGCTTATAATATTTAGCTCAGCATAATGTTTCTTAGATTAATTCATGTTTATGTGTGTATCAGTAGTACAATCTGTTTAATTCCTTAGTAGTATTAATTACATATAATAAACCATGATATTTACCTATTGATAAAAATTATTATTTCTAATTTTTAGAAATTGTAGTAAATACTGCTGTAAACATTTGTGAACCAGTCTTTGCAGGAGCATGTTTTTATTTCTCTTGGATAAGTAGCTAGGGAAAATCTCTTTGAGGATTATTTTTCCTTGATTATTTATTTATCTATTTTTATTTCAGCATATACAAACAAAACAAGTAACCTTGACTTTTTATTTATTTATTTATCTATTTATTTTTATTTCAGGATATTATGAGGGTACAAACATTTTTGGTTGCTCTTTGAGGATTTTTTAAAGCCTTTTAAGGCAACTTTGTCATTGCCTTTACTCAAAGCCTAGTGTATCATTACTACAGACGTGTGAATTTCTGAGTTTTCTACTGAATGTGTCAGAAGTTCAATGAAGTCTTTCCACTCTACTCAAAACTCAAATAGATATCAGTCCTGTGTGTGTGTGACCTATAAGAATCATTCACCTTACAGTTCCTCAATGTTTCTTTGATTAATCTTATAGATTTTTACCCTATCTATGTGTAAGTTTATGTTCAGCAGTAAATACATTGAGACTCAATGCAGATTTTTGGAGCAGTTTGTCTATGTATTTTCCTGCTTTCCAAGACTCTGCCCACAAATTCTGGCCTCCTCAGCCTCTCCTAACTCTCATCTCTGTCTCAACTCCAGAAAAACCTCTATGTTATGCTTGGATGCCCCATTTTTTTCAAAATGGTGCAGAAAGTGGTCCTGGGCAGAAAAACTGGGTGATCATAGGTCTCACCTCCTTTATTTCCCTTATTGGATGGATCATTATCATGATCTGCATGTTTTTCAATGTCTTAAAACAGGACATTAATACATTTTTGTCAAAGGATACAAACCAATGGTAACACATATCATGCTCATGGATAGGTAGAATAAGCATTGTTAAAATGTCCATACAACCCAAAGTGATTTACAAATTCAATGTAATCCCCATCAGTTTACCAAAGTCATACTTCACAGATATGGAAAAAAGTAATTCTGTGCTTCATTTGTAACCAGAAAAGAGTATGAATAGCCAAAGTAATCTTAATCAAAAAGAACAAATCTGGAGACATCATGTTATAAGACTTCAAACTATACTACAAGGCCCTAGTAACCAAAATAGCATGGTGTTGGAACAAAAATGCAGACATAGACCCGTGGATCAGAACAGAGAACCTAGATATAAAACCATATACCTACAATCAACTGATCTTTGACAAAGCAAACAACAATGGACACTGTGGAAAAGAAGCCCTATTCAGTAAATGGTGCTGGGAAAACAGGATAGTCACATGCAGAAGAATGAAACAGGAGCCCTGCCTCTCACCACTCACCAAAATCAATCGAAGATGGACAAATAACTTAGATCTAAGTAATGAAATCATAAGTATTCTAGAGAAAAATGTAGGTAAAACTTTTCTAGATATTGGCCTATGCAAAGAATTTATGACTAAGTCTCCAATGGTAATCATGGCAACAACAAAAATTAATAAATGGGATTTGATTGAATTAAACAGCTTCTGAACAGCTAAGGAAACAATCATAACAGCAAATAGCCTACAGAATGGGAAAAAATATTCACAAACTACACATCCAATAAAGGGCTAATTATCAGTGTTTACAAATAACTCAAGCAAATCAGCAAGAAAAAAAAATAAAATACTCCATTAAAAAGTGGGCAAAAAACATGAACAGAAGCTTCTCAAAAGAAGAAAGACTAATGGCAAATAAATATACGAAAAAATATTCAATGTCACTAGTCATCAGGGAAATACAAACTAAAACCGCAATGAGATATCACCTTACTCCAGATAGAATAGCATTTATCAAAAACCCAAAAAACAATAGATGCTGGTGTGGATGTAGAGAGAAGGGAACACTCATACACTGCTAGTGGGGCTGCAAACTAATACAAACTCTGTAGAAAGTAATATGGAGATACCACAAAGAGCTACAAGTCGAACTACCATTTCATCCAGCAATCCCATTATACAGTGTTAGTGGGACTGCGGATTAGTACTACTTCTAAGGAATCTTGTATAGAGATTCCTCGAAGACCTAAAAGTAGATCTACCATTTGATTCAGCAATCTGATTATTGGGTATTTACCTAAATAAAAAAAAAAGACTTGTCATCAAAAAGACACCTGCACTTGAATGTTTATTGAAACACAATTCACAATTTGCAAACATGTGGAATCAACCCAAGTGCCCATCAATTTATGAATGGATTAATGAAATGTGATATATTTATACCACGGAGTACTACTCAGCCATGAAAAAGATGAATTAATACCTTTTGCAACAATATGGATGGAACTGGGGACCATCCTCCTAAGTGAAGTATCTCAAAAATGGAAAAACCAACACCACATATACTCGCTATTAAATTGGAACTAACCGAAGAGTATACATCTGTACAGAGGGAAGTAAAACTCAGTGGAAAGCAACCAGGTGAGAGGGGGGAGGGGAGCAGGGACAGAAACCTACCTAAGGGCTACTATGAACACTACTTGGGTCACGGGCACACCTTCAGCTAGGACTCAAGCATTGCAAATGTGATCCATGTAACCTAAAACATTTGTACTCCCTTAACATTTCAAAATAAAAAAAAAATTCTAGTTGGTTACAGTTGGATGAAACTCATGTTTCAGGCAAATTTTATAATTGGAAACTAGTGTCTATGAATACTGCTTTTGAAGATGGCCACAGTACTATGCCCCTCCCCTTGTATCTTTTAGTTCTTTTCCACAGTGTGGAATACCACCATTCCCACTAGATAAAGCAGGGAGTTGAGGGGAGTGATAAATATTTATTGCTTCTGGAAAGGGATAATGACTACCTCTGAAGTTCCACTGGACAGGATAGAGAGAGAAAGAACCCTGGTGTCATCATAAGTTGGAGACTGTTCTGTTGTGTATGTTTCTTTTGTTTTGCAAGAAAGAAAGGGATGGTGGAAATAGGCACCTATTTCAACTCAATTTAAAAAAATTGAACTCATAGAAGCAGAGGTTAGAATGATGGTTTCCAGGGGTTGGGAGCAGGTATGGGGAATGGGGAAATGTTGATTAAAGGGTATAAAGTTTGAGTTACATGAAAAGAATAGGTTCTTGCTATCTAGTGTACATTGGGGTGACTACAGTAAATAATAATGTACTGCATACTTGAAAATTGCTAAGAGAATTGATTTTAAGTGTTTTCACCACAAAAAATGATAGGTATGTGAGGTAATAGATATGTTAATTAGCTTGATTATGTCATTCCACAATGTATTAATACATATATATATATATCAAAACATCATCTTGTACACTATAAATACTTTTCATTAATCAATTAAATATAATAATTTTAAAATTAATTGCTTAAAGCCAAAACAAAAACAAATGAGATGAATCAGAATATTCACTAGAAATTGGGCCAACTCCTGTGCACATCCATTTCTCCTCTAACTACAGATTTGCTAAGGATATTCTACCAAAATGCAAGTGTAGGGTTTTCCATATGTAAATTTTAAAATTGAGTGTGATAGCTAAGCATTTTGTCAAATAAATACATGATCTGTTGTGCATTACATGCAAATGCTCTTACTTTAGTATTTTAAAATTCATTATTCTGCTGATTTTCTGATTTCATATGAGACCATTTATTTTACAATACAATATTTTTGTTGAAATTATCTGACAATGCGTTCATGTAGAAAGTGTGTAGGGCCAAGAGAAAGCACACGTCTTATACTCTATTTGTTGGTAAATATTGCAAATGTATAGATATCTTGTTTCACATTGAAGAAACAGAAAGAAATCTACTTGAGGTCTCTGAAAAAACAAGATACAACCAAAGAAATAAAATTTCACCTTAAATATGCAATATGCTTCTAAGAATAATTTAATACAAGACTAGAAGTAAAGTATTTTTAGAACTTATTGGCACATCCTTAACCATAGAAACAAGAAAACATGGTTTCTATGAAATAAGAGCACAAAGCCACAACATGCTGACGAGATGGAAGAGATGTAAAAGGTCACAGGTGAAGTTTAAACACACACACATACACAAACACAGACACACACACACACACACATACACACACACACAAGAAAACTAGAAAGTAATCTTATATTTTAAAAATCTACATCCAGTGCAAGGAAAAGCAGAGTGGTTATTGGAGATGCTGGAATTAACGTTAGATGAAAAAACTAAACATTTTCCAGGTTGTAACAGGAAGGAAAAAGAAAAATAATTAAGTCTGTTCCTTTTTGTTCAGTGTTGCCATTGGGCAAAATACCTCATATTTGTCCAATAAAGTGCTTTTTAAAAAAAAACTAAAGTAATGCAACCTCGTTTCTGATACTTATAAAATAATAATCAGTATAATAGTTATCTGACTTCAGTGTCAGGATTGACTTTCTAAGCATACAATTAAAGGAAGAGTCCATTAACAGTTTTCTTAGCCATTTTAACCCTTTATAAATGAGTGTAAAACTTATCTTCCCATTACAGAGTCTTCTATTATCCCATAGGTTACATATCCCTCTTAATAATCATTGTCTATACTTTTTTATTTGTATTTCTACCAGAGAAATTTGTATTCAATCTTTCTTCAATAGTGTGTATTATAGGCAATGCTTTAAAAAAATTCCAAAATGCATGATTATTTCATTATTAAGCATGCATTTTCTGTAAAAGATGGATTTTTATTTATTTTTTTTTAATTTCAAGATATTAATATGGTATATTTTTTACATGGACACATTGTATATTACTTAAGTTGGGGCTTTTGGTGTGCCCATTAACAAAATAGTATTTATTGTACCCAATAGGTAAGTTTTTTTTTTTTTTTTTTTTACATTTGTATGGTACCTTTAATCACATTTAATATTTAAGGGTAAAATTTACTTGGACAAATAATTATTACATTCTTTTTTTATTTTAGCATATTATGAGGGTACAAATGTTAAGGTTATGTACATTGCCCATGCCCCCCATAACCCCCTGGAGTCAGAGTATTGAATTCTTGAATATGGAACAGAAAAACCAGTCACTTTAGGGAAATTAATATATTCAATAATTATGTTAATGTATTATCATTTTGTATTATTGCTTAGTGTTCTCTTCCAGTTACTTTGTCATATGCATTTAATTGTGCTCTTCATCAGTAGCCTTATTTTTCTCTTTCTGCCCCACATTATTCTGTGCTTGTATGATGTGGTTAGGAGTAAGGAGGTACAGTTTACTTCTTTTTTTTCGTGGTCAATTTTTGTGCATATTATTATTTTTCTATATTTTTATTTCAGCATATGATGGGGGTGCAAATGTTTAGGTTATGTATATTGCCTTTGGCACACCTGAGTCAGAGCGTCAAGTGTGTCCATCCCCCAGATTGTCCACACAGAATCCATTAGGTGTGTATATACTCATCCCATCTTCCCCCTCCCATCTGCCCGGCATCCGATGAATGTCATTACTATATGTACACTTAAGTGTTGATCAGTTAAAGCCAATTTGATGGTGAGTACATGTGGTGCTTGTTTGTCCATTCGTGTGATACTTCATGTAGTAGAATGGGCTCCAGCTCTACCAAGGATAATATAAGAGGTGCTATATCACCATTGCTTCTTGTGGCTGAGTAGAAATCTATGGTATACATATACCACATTTTATTAATCCAATCATAGATCCATGGGCACTTGGGTTGTTTCCACATCTTTGCAATTGTGAATTTTGCTGCTATAAACATTTAAGTGTAGATGTCTTTTTTATAGAATGTATTTTGTTCTTTTGGGTAGATGCTCATTAAGGGCATTGGGGATCAAATGGTAGTTCTACTTGAATCTTCTTGAGGAATCTGCATATTACTTTCCACAGAGAATATGCTAGTTTGCAGTCGCCCCAGCAGTGTAGGAGTGTTCTTATCTCTCAGCATCCATGCCAACATTTATTGTTTTGGGGTTTTTTGATAAAGGCCATTCTTGGTGGAGATAAGTGATATCTCATTGCAGTTTCGAGTTGCATTTTGCTGATGATTAGAGATGTTGAGCATTTTTTAATATGTTTGTTGGCCATTAGTCTATCTTCTTTTGAAAAGTTTCTGTCCTTGTCTTTTGCCCATTTATTGATGATATTGTTTGATTTTTTCTTACTGATTTTCCTTAGTTCTTTATAGATCCTACCTATCAACCATTTATTGGATGTGTAGCATATGAGTATTTTCCTCCATTCTGTAGGTTTCTGTTTGCTATCATGATAGCTTCCTTGGCTGTGCAGAAGCATTTTAATTTTATAAGGTCCCATTTACTTATTTTTGCTATTGCTGTGATTGCCTTTTGGGTGTTCTTCATAAATTCTTTGCTTAGGCCAATATCTATAAGGGTTTTTTCTAATGTTTGGTTCTACAATAGTTATAGTTTCACACCTTAGGTTTAAGACTGTTACCCAGCGTGAGTTGATTTTTGTGAGAGGTGAAAGGTGTGTATCCTGTTTCAGTGTTCTACATGTGGCTATCCAGTTTTCTCAGCACCATTTATTGAATAAGAATTATTTTCCCCAGCATATGTTTTTGTCTGCTTTGTCAAAGATTAGATGGCCACATGAGAATGGATTTATACCTGGGTTCTCTATACTCTTCCACTGATCAAAGTCCCTGTTCTTTTGCTATTGCCAAGCTGTTTTAATTACTATAGCCTTGTGGAATAGTTTGAAGTCTGGTAAATTGATACTTCCAATTTTGTTTTTATTGCCTAGGATTATTTTGGCTTTACGGGGTCTTGTCTGGTTCCACATGAAGTATAAAGTTATTTTTTCTATATCTGTGAAAAAATGATATTGGTATTTTAATAGGGATTGCATTGACTCTGTAGATCACTTTGGGTGGTATAGACATTTTAACAATATTGTTTCTGCCAACCCACAGGCATGGTATGGTTTTCCACCTGTTTATGTCCTCTGCTATTTCCTTCCTCCATGTTTCATAATTCTCCCCATAGAGGTCTTTTACCTCCTTATTTAAATATATTCCTGGGTACTATGTTTTCTTTGTTGCTATTGTTAAGCCAATTGAGTGTTTGATTTGGTTCTTGTTTTGAGTGTTATTAACATATATGAATGCCTCTGATTTGTTTGTATTGATTTTGAATCCTGAGACTTTGCTGAATTCGTTTATCAATTCAAGGAATCTCTTGCTTAAATCCTTGGGGTTTGCTATATATAATATATCATCAGCAAAGAGGAGAGTTTGATCTCCTCTGCCTCCATTTAGATGTCCTAAATTCTGCTCTCTTTTCTGATTGCTATAGCAAGGATTTCCAGTACTATGTTGAATAGAAATAGAGATAGTGGACAACCTTTCCTTGTTCTATTTCTGAGTGGGAATGCTTTCAATTTTTCCCTGTTCAGTATGATGTAGGCTGTGGGTTTGTCATTAATGACTTGTATCATTTTTAGGTTAACCCCCTCCATGCCTATTTTGTTAAGCGTTCTTATCATAAAAGAGTGTTGAATTTTGTCAAATGATTTTCCACATCTATTTAGAGGATCATATGGTCTTTGTTTTTGCTCCTGTTTATGTGGTGAATTACATTTATAGATTTGCATATGTTGTGCCATCCCTGCCTCTCTGGGATGAAGCTCACTTGGTCCTGATGGATTATTTTCTGGATAAGCACCTGGATTCGATTGGCTAGGATTTTGTTGAGAATTTTTGCCATCCATATTCATAAGGGATATTAGTCTGTAGTTTTGTTTTTATGTTGCGTCCTTTCCTGGTGTTGGTATCAGGGTTATGTTGGCTTCATAAAATATGTTGGGGAGGATTCTGTCCTTCTCAATGATTTTGAATAATTTCTGCAGGATAGGCAGGAGTTCTTTTTAGGTGTGGTAAAATTTGAGTGTTAACCCTTCTGGTCCATGACTTTACTTTTTAGGAAGGTTTTTTACTTCTGTTTCAATTTCCATTTCAGTACTTGATATTGGTCTGTTCAGGAATTCTATTTCTTCCTGGTTGAGCCTAGGGAGGCTGTGTGTTTCTAGGAATTTGTCCATATCCTCCACATTTTCTAAGTTTGTGCGCATAAAGATTTTGGATTATTCATAAATTATATCTTGTATCTCCATGGCATCAGTTATAATTTCTCTTTTATCTTTCCTGATGCAGTTTATTAGAGTTTCTTGACTGATTTTCATTATTCTATCCAAAGTTGTGCCAATTTTGTTTCTTTTTTCAAAGAACCAACTTTTTTATTAATCTTCTGTATAGTTTTCCTGTTGTCAATTTCATTTAGTCATGATTTGATATTATTGATTTCACTTCTTCTGCTGGGTTTGGGGTGAATGCCACCTTTATCTTAAATCAAAACCCCACACATATTTATATTTATATTATTTTGTATTTATATTTATATTATATATTTTATATATATATTTTATATTTATATTATATTTATATTTTATATTTAATTTACTGTTCCATTCCATTACCCATATCTCCTGTGTCATTTTTTTTTCTTGAAAAATTACTACACTATTTTATTTACTTTAATTATTTGATTTGTCCTGACACCTTGAGGGATGTATTCTTCTCTTTCCCTTCTTTCTCAAAATTATCTCCTTTTTTAAGGAACTATGTATCATTTTGTTGTGTGGTAAAAACCACATAAATAGATTGTCAAAAATGACGGATTAGGGATGACCTCCTGGCTCTCTGCTCTCAGAGTGGGAGGTGAAGAAGGTGACCTGAATCACTCGAGGGTGTAGTTCTCCCACAGGATCAGCTTCACGGAATTACAGGGAAGCTTCGAGGGGCAGCAGTGCTGGGAAAAAGAGGAAAGTGACCCAGTGGATTTGCCGGGAAGTTCTGAGAATCCCAGTAGTACAGCAGGGATTGGAGTGCAAGCTGGCCGTGCTCAGCAGCCAGCCAAACAGTACTGTGGGATCCGTGCCACAGCGGGATGACTTCTCCTTCGCCGACCTCCCCACCCACACAAGCAGGGAAGTGCCTGAAGTCAGCATGAAGAGGTAACATGGGCGGTCAGGAAGTTTGGAGAGGAGGCAGGAGCGGAGAGCAATTAGAAATCTCCAGTGCATGGTGCGGGGTCTCCTTGGCTGGGATATCTGTACACACCAGTGGCATATGCTTCGCTTGTGAAAGGACAGAATAGTGAGACAGAATGCTCATTTGACTGAGTTGTCTGGTGGACTCAGGTGACCCAAGCACAGCCAGAGTGGGAGCAGTAGAGGGAGGGAGCACGATCCTCCGTTGACCCTCCACAGGGGGCAGCAGCAGCCCCAGCTCTCCAAGGACACACGGAAGGGACAAAGTTTCTACCCCTCGGCGGAACCTATCAGGGGTCCCCAGCCGCTACAGCCTTGCTTGTTAAGGAGGGGTAGAGCGAGCGAGATCCTCTGCGGAACCTGCCCAGGGGGCTGCAGCAGCCCAACCTCCGCTGTTGTCAAATGGAAAAGGGAAAAATTTCACTTCTTGGAGGACCATTGCAGTGTCCTCTGGCCACTCAAACTCTGCTGACATTACAAATCCAGAGCACATATCCCAAGAACTGCCAAGGATCATCCCTCCAGAATTCCAGATTTTACCTCATAATTCAGCCCTGTCACCTCCGATTCTCGATAAAGCACCCAGATGGGAAAGAACCAGTGAAAGTTCATAGGAAACATGAAGGAGCAGACAGAAGTCACCTCCAAAGCAAAATATTCATTCTCCATCATCTAACACCAACATACCTGATATGAGTAAACTGACAAAGGAAGATTTCCGAATATTGATTGCTGAAAAACTAAATGGAAATGAAGAGAGTGTAGAATCACAACATAGAGAAAGCACAAGAACTATACAGGAAATGACTGAAAGATTCTCCAAGGAAATTGAAATTATCCAGAAGAACCAAACAGAAATTCTGACAATGAAGGAAACAATCAAGGATCCCCATAATACAGTGGAAAGCCTAAATAATAGGTTGGACCATGCAGAGGAAAGAATCTCAGAACTTGAAGATTATGCCTATACTCTAAACAAATCAGAGGAAGATAGTGAACACAGAAACAAGAGACAAGACCAAAGTTTACAGGAAGTGTGGGATTGTGTTAAAAAGCCACAATTCATATTAATTGGGATTCCAGAAGGGCAAGAGGAGCATTCACAAGGGCTGGAAAATTATTTCACAGAATACTGGAGGAAAATATGCCAGGCCTGGCCAGAAATCTTGATATCCAAATTCAAGAAGAACACAAAACTCCTGAGTGACTCAACGTGAAAAGGCAATCACCTCATCATGTGATAGTTAGGCTGCCCGAAGTAAATGTGAAAGAAACAATTCTCCATGCAGTGAGACAAAAGCAGCAAATGACCTATAAAGGTAAGCCTATCAGACTAACAGCAGACTTCTCATTCGAAACCTTACAAGCCAGGAGGGATTGGGTGCCTATCCTTAATCTTTTAAAATGGAACAAAACCACACCTAGAATTCTTTTTCCAGCAAAATTAAATTTCATCTATGAGGGAGAAATAAAGTTCTTCTCAGACAAACAATCACTGAAGGAATTTTCAAAGTCCAGACCATCCCTACAAGAAGTTCTCAGAACCGCCTTTCTAACCAAACAGGAAAGTAGACACTCCTCAATGTAAAATCCTCAGGAATTAAAGTTTAGATCTCGAACTGCATGATGGCTCAAGGAGTAAAACATAGCAACAAGTCTCCACCCAACAATATGAATGGTAATCTTCCTCCAATTTCAATCCTTTCAATAAGTGTAAATGACTTATCTGTCCTCTGAAGAGACATAGACTGGCAGAGTGGATAAAACTTCACAAGCCTAGTATCTGCTATCTACAGGAAACACATTTAATCCACAAAGATGCCTTCCGGCTGAAGGTCAAGGGATGGAAAACTATCATCCAGTCAAACGGAAGTCAAAAGAAACCTGGGATAGCTATTCTCTTTGCAGATATACATAAGCTTTAAAATAGCAAAAGTAAAAAAGGATAAAGATGGCGATTATATAATGGTGAAAGGGAAGATCCAGCAAGAAGATTTAACAATTCTTAACATCTTTGCACCCAATACAGGAGCACCCAATTACTTAAAGCAAACCTTGTATAATCTAAACACCATGTTACAAAACACTGCAATAGTAGCAGGAGACTTCAACACTCCAATGAATGAGCTGGATAGATCATCCAAACAGAAAATAAGCAAAGAAATAATGGACATGAACAGAACCATTGATGAGAAAGTTCTTGCAGATCTCTATAGAGCATTCCATCCAAGTAAACTTGAGTTTACATTCTTCTCAGCACCCCATGGATGCTACTCCAAAATTGATCACATCCTAGGTAGTAAATCAGATCTCAAAAAATTCAAGAAGATAGAAATTATACCTTGTATCTTTT
>VBSM01003018.1:7404662-7434006 GCA_008086735.1 Cheirogaleus medius
TGGTATCTCATTGTGGTTTTGATTTGCATTTCTCTGATGATTAGAGATGTTAAGAATTATTTTATATGTTTGCAGGCTATTATTCTGTCTTCTTTGGAGAAGTTTCTGTTCATTTTCATTGTCCATTTCTTAATGGGGTTGTTTGATGTTTTCTTGTTAATCCTTTTAAGTTATAGATAGATTCTTGTTATTAGACCTGTATCAGAAGTGTAGAGAGCAATATTTTCTCCCACTCTGTGGATTGTCTATTTGCTCTGATGATAGTTTCTTTGGCTGTGCAGAAACTTTTTAATTTGATGAGATCCCATCAAATCAAAAACGCAATACTCTTTACTATAGACCCAAAGAAAATTAAATATTTAGGAGTATACTTAACGGGAGATACGAAAGATTTATACAACGAGAACTGGAAAACACTAAAAAAAGAGATTGCCGATGGCTTAAACAGATGGAAAAATCTACCTTGTTCATGGATTGGTAGAATCAATATTCTTAAAATGTCAATATTTCTGAAAGTGATCTACAGAATTAATGCAATCTCCATCAAAATACCACCAGCATTCTTTACAGAACTAGAAAAAATAATTCTGCACTTTGTATGGAACCAGAAAAAACCTCGTATAGCCAAAGCAATTTTAAGTAAAAAGAACAAACTGGGAGGCATCAGTCTTCCTGACCTCAAGCTGTAATACAAAGCAATAATAGTTAAATCTGCCTTGTACTGGCACAAGAACAGAAGCACCGATCTCTGGAATAGATCTGAGATACCACAGTTGAAACCTTCAGTATATGGTATCCTAATCTTTGATAAACCAGACAAAAATATACAATGGGGAAGAGAATCTCTCTTCAATAAATGGTGCTGGGAAAACTGGCTAGCTACATGCAGAAGATTGAACCAGGATCCCTACCTCTCACATCTCACAAAAATTCACTCAAGATGGCAAACAGATTTAAACCTAAGACATGAAACCTTAATAATCCTAGAAGAAGATGTTGGGAAAACCCTATGAGACATTGGTCTAGGCAAAGAATATTTGTCTCTTTTTGATGATTCTCCCAGGAGTTATTTTAGCTTCTTGCAACTGGATATCTAGATTTCTAGCAAGGCCAAGGAAATTTTCTTCAATCATTCCCTCAAATAAGTTTTCCCACTCTTCTGTGTTTTCTTTTATACCCTCATCGATGCTTATGGTTCCTATGTTAGGCCTCTGTATGTAATCAAATATTTCATGTACACTTTGCTTCTTCCCTTTATTTCTCTGCTCTATCTTTGTGACTGACTTCTTTAATTCAGATGTGTTTTCTTCAAGCTCTGAGATTCTTTCTTCTGCCTGATGTAACCTACTCTTAAGGGTTTCCACTGTGTTTTATAATTCTTTGAAAGAATGTTTCATTTTCAGAAGTTCTATTTGATTTTTCTTTAATAATTCTATTTCTTTAGTGAATTTTTCATTCATTTCCTGCATTGTTTTTCTGATTCCTTTGTGCTGTATTTCTATTTTTTCTTGTATTTTATTGAGCTTCCTTATAGTCCACATTTGAAATTCTTCATATGTCATTTCAACATTCTGATTTTTGTTTGTATCTATTGCTAGATAGCTTGGGTCTTTTGGGGTGTCCTTTCACTCTGATTCTTCATACCTCCAGAGTTCTTTCATGGATTTCTTCTCATCTGGAGCAGCTGTTGCTTCTTACTTTAGGATTTTCTTTTGTTTAGGTAAAGACATGCCCATTTTAATCTCTGAATTAGTTGGTGGTGCTTGTGGGTGAGTAGCGACCACACCCTGTATGTTTGTATCAGTAAGTGCAGTAAAGTGTATGCAGATTGACTTGCCTCTCAGTAGGTGGTACTTGCTGGAAGGAACACGATGCAATTTGGTTTTTGAATCATGTGATTAGCTAAAGTTCCTTAGGAGAATTACTGTATTGCTCCAGGTGTTGGGTAGGGTGCTGAAACTTCAAGGTGAGTCTTTTATTCTCCACAACATCACATGTGGGTTGCGGAGTGAGGCTGGGCAGGACTGTCTTGGGTGAGCCTGTCTTGAAGCTCCACAAATACTGGCAAGGAATATGCTTTGGCAGGGGTCAAAGGTGTGTTCCCGTCTCTGGACAAAGCTGCCTGGGAGGGGCTGAAGTGGCTCCACTCAACCAGAAACTCTGTGTGTGGAGGTGGGGCTCTCTCAGACCTGAAATCCAGCAGTCTAGAGCAGACCTTGCTACTTTCCACCTTCCCTCATTCCACAGTTTCTTCCATGCCTCAAGCCAGCCAAGCTACCCAATAGCTGGGATGCAGGCCAGGTACTTTCCTGCTCAGGATCCCACCCTGAGCTGGGAATGTCATCCTCCCATGGGAGAAGGGGTGTCCTGTGAGCATGCCTCAGCTAAGACCCACACTACACTCTTATCTGCCCCTGTGGACATTCACACCTCCCAAGACTCATTCATAAATATCTCCTCTGTGTCCCCAGACAACATGGTGGAGATCTGGGGGGTTAGGATCTGGCCTGGGGGCCCATCCCCAGGGTCCTGAAGTTCAATCCCTGACCATGCCAGGGAGAAACATGCTGGTCCCGATTCACCCATGCAGTGACCAAACTGTTTCAATGTCCCTCTGCCTCAGGGCATACCCCACTCTGATGGGGCCACTGGGTAAGCAGCACCAGCAAGTGCTGGCAGGCAAGGAGCTCACAGTCTGAGCACCATTCAGTCTGCTGAAGGACCCCAAAAGGTTAGATCTGAGGTCCAATACCTGTAGAAGCCTCCTTATGGCAGCTCAATTGGCTTTATCAGCAGCTCTGGATGGGGGAGGGAGGGTTAAGGGGATTAAAAAAGTCTGAGAAGAGAAAAGTCTGCACTCTGGTCATCTCAAACCTTCTCTCCAACAGGCAGTCCTCCTAGAACGACTGGGCTCTGGAGTCACACAAATCACCTGGGACCCACTGGACCCCTGTGGCTCTTGCATTCTGGGCTGAACTTGGAAAATATTTGTGTGGGGATGAGCAAGGCAGAACCTGAGGAGTTGAAGCCCCTTGGAATAGACAAAGGCACACAGTGGCAAGAGAAGAAGTATGGTGTCTGCCATCAGGCTTGGGTGTGTGGATCTGAGGCACCCTGCAATGGCTGGGAGCATTCTTCCCTGTCATCAAAAAGCTCCTCTCTTACTGGTGGCAGCAGTCTCTGGGCTCGTGTGGGCAGAAGGTCTCTCCAGGAACTCAGGGTCCTACTGACTGTTCAAGATGCAAAGGAGGGGGAAGTTAACTGTTCCACCTACCCTTCTCGCTGGTCTCTAATTTTCTTGAGGTTAATCTCCACGGATGTCTTTCTCCTTCCAGTTCTCCTCCTCTGCAACCTCTACCCATGCAGTCTCCTGTAGCTTCTGCCAACCTTCCTTCAGACCTTCTTCTGATCTCTGTTTGTCTGTGTTTGTTTTTTTCTATTTCATCTAAAATGTTTCCTTCTTTTCTTAAAATTTAGAAAATGTCACCAGTTTTATTTTGTCATTGTAAAGAGGTTTATCTCAACCAGATTGTAACAAAATTACCACAGCTTATTCCAAAAGAAAATTTTAATACAAAAAATCTTAGAAAATTAAACACATTTGTTTAAAAATCCTATCGTGTAAACTATAACATAAGAGGGCAGTTGAGATAACACTACACATGTTGGGGCGCATCTGCGGACTCGTGGGCTATTTACACACAGACGACCCATGGCCATCTGACCCCCTCACAGACGGCTCACTGGGACCTGATCTAACTCTGACCAGGTGCCTCCAAGCTGGGATTACCAACTCTCCTGCATTCAAAAGACTCACTCTCCCAAGAAGTGAGCGTCAGATGAGTCGGGCAAAGCACTCTACCCGACGGCTACTCTAAGGACTGACAGGCTGCGGCAGCGGACGTTCCTTCCAGGTTGAATCCTAGAGAACAGAACTCTCAATTAGATGCACTCAACCTGCTTCTTCCTCGAAATTCGTGGTCTCTGGGCTCATTTGAATTCCTAGTCACTCTGGTTTCAAATGTGCAATCCGTGTGTCCTGTGTCCTCAACCCCAAGTTTTGCAGGACACCCTCGTCCTGTACCAATGGTGAAAAGAACCCTTAAAGGCAAGTGTGTGGCCTTGCCCCTGGCAGTTCACGGGGGCAGGAGGCAGAGCTGAGCACGTTCGAGGGGATGGTGGTGGCCAGGGTGAGGCAGCCATGAGCTTTCCAGTTAGGACGGAAAGCACGCACCAGTAAGAATAGAACCCCTGGACCTCAGAACACTATTGCATCTAGCATCTTCTAGTGGGGACAGGCGTCTGTTACAAGGTCAACCATCTATTAGGAAAGTTGTGGGGTTTTCTTGTTGTTTTTATTTTTTTTCTTTTCTACAGAAAATAGGTGTAAGGAAGCCCATTCAACTTGGTGGTTAAGATTTAGAGACAAAAGGGCTCTGTGACAAAATCAATTCTTTTATAACCACTGAATTTCTAGAGGAGTGGCAGGTTGCATGTGCTTTGAAACCAGGCGCAATTGAAAGCTGTGTGCCCTCAGCCAGCCCACTGATAACACGGCTGTAGCTGATGCTAACATACAACAGGCCCTGGAGGCCCAGTGATCATCCCCGAGGGTTTGGGCCGAGTCGAAAACACAGTGATGCCCCAACCAGTCCTCCCAGTTGGCGAGAAGCAGCACGGCCTTCCAGGGAAGGCTTCTCTCCTAACCCCCGAGGACCAGGTCTGGGCCTCCCTGCCCCACCTGTTCACGCCCTCATGGGGGTATATCTCCCTCTGTGATGCCCAGAGCCCCACACTGGCCGGAAACTTTCTCCTAGCCTATCCTTTTTCAGCCAGGCTCCTTTGTGTGGGCACCTTGGAACATAACTAATGGCAAAGAGAGGGCTGGATTTTCAGCTCCCGGGAACTGCCCGAAGAAGACCCAATCAACCCCCCCCCCGCCCCAACTCTAGCACATCACACTGGCTAGGAGGCTTCCCTGGAAGGGGCGGCCTCAGCCCAGGTTTCAACCCCAAAGGCAATAATTGTCTGACTTTCCCTCTGTGTTTCACTCTGGGCAGAGCCAGGCAGCCTGGATCCTCTCCCCAGGCTGGAGGCTGCGACTCGGCAGACACAGGCTATTTCTGGAAGGCCTGCTTCTGAGCAAGGTCTATTGTAATGAACTTTTCAAAATATTATGTATTATTTCATTAAAGCTAAAATTAAATATTTTCTGTTCAGATTGGCTTCTGTGCTAATTTTGTACAATTGTAGCACTGTATATTTTATCAAACTTTTCTTTCTTATTGATATGGTCTGGCTGGTGGTGTCTCTGGTCTGCCATCTTTCTTGCTCCTCTAGAGTAATCTTCTTAAAACATTCATCATATTGTGCCACTCCTCTACTCAAGATACTCAAAGGAGTCCTATCTCACTCTAGTGAACACTCAACCTTTGTATTGGATTCAAGCCACATATCTGGCTTTCTATGACCTCTCTGACTTCATTTCTTCCCCCTCTTTTCCTCTCACTCTTTTTCAGCTACATTGGCTTCTTTCCTGTTCTTTGAATATACTAGTCACACAGATACCTCACAGACTTCAATCTTGCTGTTCTCTCTATTATAGAACACTCTTCCCTCCAATATCTATATGGCTTTCTCCTTTACCTCTTATTAGGTCTTTGCTAAATTGTACCTGCTCAGTGAATCTTTCTCTGACCATCCCATTATCCTTCCAACATAAAATTGAAAACCACTCTGCATTCCCTTCCCATTTCCCTGCATTATTCTTGCCCATAGTACTTAGGAGCTTAGTTCAATTTGTTGTTTGTTGTCTGTTTCCCCCACTAGAATGTAAGTTTCAGGAAGGCATGGATTTTTGTCTCTTTATTTGATTAATATAAATCTAATATACTTGAACAGAGACTAGTGAATATGATTTGGTTATTAAATGTTTATTGAATTAATAAATAAATTAGGAATATAATCAGCCAATGTCTTGGTAGATTAAATGCTAATACCTAGGCTGAAAGTACTGGTCAATTCCTTCAAAATCTCTTCTGTATGTCAGGAACATTAGCTTCACAAGAATGTGCAGAATTTGTTCCAAGATAAATTGGATATGAACATAGAAATGAAGCTAATTTACCACCTATACAATCAGCTTTGTGTTTCAGTGCTTCTAAAATGTGCAACAGATCTCAATAGAAACTTCACAGAGAACAAAAACGATAGCCTTGTATGCTCAGGATGATGACTTCAGCTTAAGACAAGTGAAACACCTTTCTATTCACTTAAAAATTACATAAGGTTGAATAAAATAAACTTGTTTATATTTGACAATTTCTTACCTAGAAAATAGAGATTTCATGTATTGCAAATCAATATTTCTCAAATGATTTGAATCAGTTGTTTTGTTACTATTTCAAATGGAACACTATTATAAAAAAGACTTTGTACCAGACACCTTTGAAGAAATTGTGCTACCTCATGCCCAGTCCTGCTTATTTTTGAGTCTGATTGCCCTCAATTTGTGCACTAGTGCAATCTTGGATATATCTATATCCACAAAAGTGTATCAATTTCACTCAAAACACAAAGTAAAATCCATTGCTACTGGCCAATTTCCTTAGAAAGTGGTTGAATTAGTAAGACCGTTTCTGATACAAGTTATAGAAGCCCAACTCAAACTGAACTAGCTTAAATAAAAACGGAGATATATTGGCTCAAAAACTGAGAAGTATATCAGTTGAGATGATGAGTATAGAGGCTCAAATCCTTTTCTCTCATAAACTTTTTTGTTTTTCTTAGCCACATATAGCATAGATGTCCTCCACATGTGATGTGTAAAGTCACTGCAGATAACTGTAGACTCACATTCTCCTTATTTAGTTAATACAATGGAAATATTACTTTCTTCTAACTAATGTATCTTGGTCAAAATGGCTTTCTGTGAGTTCAGTATCCACTCTTGGACCAGGATTATATCCAAGAATGAAATACACTGATTAGCTCGGCCTGGGTCTTGGGTGGTGATAGGAGTAGGAATTTGTGGAATGTATGTGAACAACGCAAGAGACAAATCTACTAGTACCTCAATTAGTAGATGATGAGTGCCTTAACGACAAGGTTTAACTATTATTAGAAAAAGAGATAAGGGAAATGCACAGAGAGGGCAAAAAAAAATTATAACCACCACAAGTTTATTACTATTTTTTTTTTTGTACATGTTTGGTATAAAGAATTCAAGGAGTCTTTCTGAAAGCTGTCTAGTGCACACTTTAGGCCTAACTAAGATAGTCCCCTGAAACTCAACTCTGTTTCTAGGATTTGGCTTTGTAGTGAGGCACTTTCCACCAGCCCAAAAGACATTCTCATGAACCCTAGAGATATGAGTTAGACTCTGGAAATGAATGAGTTTTCTGGTGTTTGGTGAGTCTCTTTGGAGTCAATGAGGAGGCATATAGTCTCTCTTGTACTGGTGAATATTGTTCTTCATTAAAAAGTAGTTAATCACAAAAAGACACAATTATAAAATCTTATAAAATTAAAGCATTATCAAAGATTAAGTAAATCCTAGCTAACACATTTAAAATACTATGTGTTAATATTGCTAAGGTCAGTTTGAACCAATAATGCAAAATGTCCTGCAGACATATAAGACAAAATTGTTTAAGAAGCAGAACTACTTAAATATCTGTGCCATAGACAGACAACAGAATGAGGATCGTAGGTCGAAAGTCATGCATGGAGAAGCCTTGAGTTTGCCTAAAGGATCTCCAGTCAGGTGGGGAATTAATTTTCCTTGTTTGTTGTACTATACTAAATCCTAAAACTCATTTCAGACCAGATGTTCTTAAACTTTGCTGTAGATTAAAATCAATTTGGAAACTTGGAATAGTTCCAAAGTTCAAGACACAAACCAGATCAATTAAATCAATACTCGTGTGTGGGACTCAGACATCTTAATTTATAAAGCTACCTCACGTACATAATGTGTACTTAAGGTTGAGAACCACTGCCTTATTAAAATGTATATCTGAATCTGAGTCCAAGGCATTAGTGTTACTGAAAAGCTCTACAGGTGAATCTAATATACAGACAAGGTTTAAAATCATTGGCACAAGTGGTTCTCAAACATTATTGTGACTGAAGATAGAAATCAAGGGCCTCCATCTATGAAAGACAATGGTTGTCAGGGACTTGAGCAGGAAATTACAGGACATACATAGTGTTTCTTACATTTTCATGTGCATTATGGTCATGTGTGAAGATTTCTGAACATATAGATGCACTGAACTCCCACACTCAGAGAAGCAAAATATTCGGGGGTGTTGGAAGGTGTATGAATCTTAATTTTAAAGAAAAACCTAGTCATTTTTGGCTCATTTCTCAGGGACAGCTTTCTACGATTATTTTTTGAACTTTAGAGGCTACCTCTACCCTTATGAAACTGAAAATACCACGTTTATGAAACAAAGCACTGTTACTTAATAGCGATGTATAGAAAGCAATTTAGGTGTTTATAATTCAGGAAACAGATAAATGAAATATGGTATGAGTATATGATATAATATTTGGTAGTTGTCAGTAGTAATGAACTGTATCTACACATGTCAATTGTAAATATATACAAATATAACATTGAATTAAAAAAAAAAACCAAGAAACAAACTGAGATTTTGTGACTCGATCACACATGGCTGCTTGAAAGGACTCTTGTTGCTTGCTGGAAAGTGGCAGGAATCCTTCATTCCTCATGGCGATGATTGTTCTGTGGTTGCCTACGTGTCCTCATGGAATGACAGCTGGTGTTCTCCAGCATTAGTGATCTGAAAAAAGGCAAGAAAAAACCAAAGTGTCTTTTAAAATTGAATATCGGAAGAGACATAAAATCACTTAAGCTGTATTATATTGGTCACACATGCAACCCTGATACAATGTGGTAAGGAGAATTCATATGGCCATGAATGCTAGGAGGTGGGAATTACTAGGTAGAATGCTGAAACGTTGTCTACATCAAGGATCATGCTAAAATGTGAGTTGTGTCAATTCTTTATTCTTACTGGATCCTCATCTAAGAATAAAAGCCTGTCATTACAGTGGAGTACAAGACCCTATTCAATCTGACTTCCAATGTTTTCTCTGACCAACTTTCCTATTCGTCTCATCCTCACTCATTCTCTTTCGAGACACTAGATTCTTTACTGTTATTTTAACATGTCAGAAAAGCTCCTGCCTTACAACTTTTTCATTTGCTCTTCCCTCTGCCTCAGTCACTCTTACTCCAGATATCCACATGGCTCTCTCAAGTCTTTCCTCAAATATATTTCAAAGTGTTTTACCTAATCACTATAAAATTGCAAGCCCCTAGCATTTCTAATCCCAACTTGCTGTTTCTATTTCTTCCATTGCACTTTTACTTTCATACGTACTATAAAATGTGCTTCATTATATCTGTTTATTATCTTTCTCCTACCACAAACTCCCAAATGGCAGACATTTTTGTCTATTTTTTTCACTTATGTATCTCAAAGGCCTAGAACAGTACCTGTATAATAGTAGATAATAATTATTTGTGAATGAGTGGATGAATGAGAGGTGAACTATGACTCATGATAAGGGGGGTTCCCTAAACACAGAAAGTATGATCAGATTAAGATACCTGAAGATATGGCAAATACAGCTAGTAGTAATAGTAGCAGCAGTGGTAATGGAATCATAATCATTGGTTTGCCCATATACTATTGTCATAAAGATTTCAACATCTAGTCTCTTACATAAAATATAGATACTGCCACAGAGACATGTCCAGGAAATTAAATCAAATTCAAATTTTCTTAGTGTCATGTTGAGAAAGAATAGATTTTCTTTCCTTTTTATTTTTTGTCAAAATTTGTATTATAGAGAAAGAGCTATTTGATTGGTATGAAATACAAATATTGCTTAATCCTGTTATGAATTATTCAGGGATAATTACACCTACTAGAAAGTGGCACAGGCGGTATCTTTATTCCACAATAACATACCATTTTCATTTTAACAAGAAATTGGCAACTGCCTCTGCCAGGTTCTACTTCATATTAAATGACAATCAGAAATGCAAAAGCATTGGCACCAGGTTTCATATTCTACAATAGAAAAAGAATAATCTTATTATTTAATTTGAAGATCCAGTTAAGTCCTTTCCATGTTCTTTATTTTATGTTTTTCTTTTCTGCCATACACTCATTGTCGATAAGTTGGTAGCAAAAAGAAGTACCCAATGGGATGCTAACATATTGCCATGGATAACAATACTAAAAAATGTAAGATCTTTTACCATATAGGATAATATTCTAATTTCAGCAGATGACAAGAAACAATTGCCATTATATCAACTATGACAATTTGAACCATTAATGTAACTCTCAGGAAACTTGAATGTGCATTTCATCTAGCAGAGAGGTGCACTGTGAATTTATTTGACCAAACTATGTCATTGAAACTCAGCTGGATTTAGTGATGGGCAAAAAAAGGAATCTTAATGCATGAAGTGTAATTTTTGTCTTTATGGCAATAATGCAGTCTAACAAATCCTGTATTTAATGTGTTATAAAAATGTCTTCCTGGGTCAGTTCACTACCTCATTTCCCACACATACAGGATTCTTTTCCTGATATAAAGCTGAGAATAGGGCTTAATAAAAAATTGACTAAAATGTTCATTTATATACATTTAAAGATAGTTTATTCCAAAGATGGAAAACATGAGCAAATAGAAGCAAAATAAAATTGTGGATAGACAGAATAAATGAATAATCAACTTAATAGGGCCAAAATGAGAAGAAAAGTAATAGAAAAATAGATACTGAGGAGTCCCTAAGAGATAAAAAGCTTGAAAGCGATAAGAGACAGCAAAGGGAAATCCTTGTGTCTATGAGGAGATAATGCTGTTATTTGTCATTGAGCTTTTGGTCCTCAGGTGCTGGAAAGAGGAAGCCCTTGAAGGGGACTACTCTGGTGGTCTTTCTATAGCAATTAATCCAAATCAATACCCTTCAAAATATATTTATTAAACACACTATGTGTACAGAGTGCGGCATTAAATTCCATTGCTCACGTCCCTTATAGTTGATGGGTAACAGCAACCTGGAGCTCTGTGCTGAGAAGGATTTTAATAGCATATCTTGGCTCAGTAGGAATGACTATCCTAATGCTTATCATGCCTTCATTATAGGAATTTTGATAAGGAGCAAGTAAGATAACCTACATAAAGAATTCAGCTTAAGGCCTGACACAGAGTAAACTATATGAACTAGATGTCCTTCAGGAGAAAGTATTTTAAAACCCAAATAAAACATATTTCAAGAATAAACAAAGCTGGCCAGCTAATTACCTGAGAGGTCCAGAGATTAGATATGATGATTCAGTCACGGTTTGAACCACAGCTTCCCCATGTCATCAGTGGCTCTACTTCTTTGTGATAATCTCAGCTTTGCTGTCCTACCTGGGCAAGATTCTTCCCTAGACTGGCTTTCCTCATGGCAGTGAAATGGGTCCAGTAGTTCCAGGCCTCACATTCACATATCAAATGCTCAACCCCAGCAGCTCATACTAGAATCAGCTTCTCTAGAACAAACGGAGAATGAATTGGGGGCTTTAACTACACATATCTATTACATAAACACAAAATAAATATAAATTACTGTACGTATTAATGTAGTTAGCAGGATGGCTAACTACTGGCTCTTATGATACAGGTAAGCCAAATCTTATTTTATGCATTTACTAATATATTTGCCCAACTTATATTTTAATAAAATAGTGACAACTCATCATATAATAAATTAACTGATCAGTGAGTTCAAATAGCAAAGCTGATTGCTTTGTAAACATCCAGACTTGGAAAATTCAAGGCTGTTTGTCAAACACAATCTACCTAGAAGATTGAGCAATCTAACATTGTGACTTATTTTATTAAAGAAAAAATTATAATTTGTGTGCCACCTACCAACCCTGATTCCACTGTTTTCTTGGCCATTAGATATAATGATGGCTCATTTCATAGGGTACTCTTCTCTGCCTTGGCCCTGTGTCTAGACGTGATTCCCTCCATATCTAGGGTTGGTAGAAAAAATAAAAGTAGTTGTAGTACTGTTTAAAATTTTCCCTTATCTAGTTATCACCCACTATTTACCAGGTATTCTGCTCAGATCCAAAATAACCTGAGATATTCACCATGATATGATGAATGCTATAGTACAGATATAACTAAAGTCCTTAGTGAGTACAATCGAAGTAAATTAATGACAGACATATAGACCAATGACACAGAATAGAGAGACTGAAAATAAACTGAAGCATACACAACCAACTTATCTTTGACAAGAGCACCAAAAAGACAAAATGGGGCAAGGACAGTCTTCAACAAGTAATGCTGGGAAACTGGATATCCACATGCAAAAGGATAAAATTGGACTCCTTATACCATACACAAAAATCAACTCAAAATGTATTGAAAATTTACACATAAAACCTAAAAATGTCTAACTTCTAGACTAAAACATGGGAAGAAAGTTCAAGATATTGGTTTTTCCAATGATTTCATGAATATGTCAACAAAAGCACTGCCAACAAAAGCAAAAATAGACAAGAGGGAATCCATCAAACTAAAAAGCTTCTGCACAGCAGAGGAAATAATCAACATAGTAAAAGGCAGCCTACAGAATGAGAAAAAATATTTGCAAACCTTATATCTGATAAGGGATAAATATCCCAAATAAATAACTCTTACAACTCAATGGCAAAAAATGAATGAAATAAAATAAATAATATTAAAAATGGGCAACAGACTTGAATAGACATTTCTCCAAAGAAGACAATGCAAATGGCTAATAGGTATATGAAAATGTGCTCAACATCACTAATCATGGAGGAAATGCAAATCAAAACCACAATGAGGTATCACCTCACACTGGTTATGGTCACTGTCATAAAAAGGTTTTTAAAAAAGGATGATAAGTGTTGACGAGGATGTGTAGAAATTGGAACACTTCCACACTGTTGGTGGGAATATAATTTGGTACAACCATGATGGAAAACAACATGAAGGTCCCTCAAAAAATTGTAAACAAAATTACCTTATGACCCAGCAATCCCACTTCTTCGTATTTATCCAAAAGGACTTGAAATCAGCATCTCAAAGGGATATCTACACTCTCATGTTCACTGTGGCACCATTCACAATAGCCAAGATATGGAAACAACCTAAGTATCAGTAGAGGGATGAATGGTTAAAGGAAATGTGGTATATACATACAATGTGATATCATTGGTCTTAAAAAAGAAGGAAATCCTTCCATTTGTGATAGCATGGATAGATCCGGAAGACATTATGCTAAATGAAATGGCCATAGAAGGACAAAATAATGCCTGATCCTATTTATATAAGGTATATAAAATAGTCATACTTATAGAAGCAGAAAATAGAATGGTGATTTCCAGGGGATGAGGAGAGAAAGAAATGGATATGTGCATAAAATTAGAGTTATACAGTATGATTAAGTTCTAGAGATTTGTACCTGTACTTAATAATATAGTGCTATACACTTAAAAATTTCTCAAGAAGGTAGATCTCATGTCAAGCGTACTTATCCTCCAAAAAGCGAGCAAAGGGGCAGAAGGAAACTTTTGAAGGTGATGGATATGTTTATTACCTTGTGGTGATTGTGTTGATGGTATCATGGGTGTATCCATATATCCAAATTAAACTCATCAAATTGTATATACTATACATGTGCAAGTTATTTTATGTATCAATTATACTTCAAAAAACTGTAAAATCAAATCAGTTTTATTTGACTAGAGCAGGTAGGCTAAAGCTCAGTTTTTCGGTTTAGAATTGAGAATGGCCAGTAGCTGAAGGAACATTATCCTATGATAAACTACATGTTTGGTACCCAATACACCAAGAATATTTTGAACAACTTGGAATTCCTACTTTTCTATTAACTGATCTATATGAAATTTTAAAAGTTAGATTTTTCAGAAATTATTGTATTTTTAGTTAAAATACATATAGGACTGTATCACTCATTCATATTTTAGTGTAAATTTTCCTATCAGATTGCTTCTCTCCTAATCCTTAATAGGAATTCCTTCCTCTAAAAGATTGAGAATTAGATTTGAGCTCTTCAGCACAAGAGTTTTATCTAACCTGTGATTTCCATGCTGTAATTAAATTACACCCAGGCAAGAATGTGGATTTCAGTGGATTATATAGATTGTAAGATAGGACATGTTGGTTTGTAAATTTCTGAATTTCTTAATCATAACTCATGAACAAATGATCGAGGCCACATTCTTAAAAGTGGACAAAGAATAAGAAGAGGCCAAACTGTGAGGAATAGGACATCATGCTCCCCTCACTCTCTTTGGTTTTGATTGATGTTGCAGGAAAGGAGTAATTCACTTTTGATTTTTAATTAAGAGGAAAACAAAAATATCAACTCTTTCATGACTTTACCTCCCTTAAAGAAAAACATTCAGAATAATCTACTTCTCCTTCCTCACTTTATAGGTTGAGAAACTGAAATTCTTGTTTCCTACTTTTTCTCTAAGCCAGTGATATTTCTATGATAATTACCACAACTCAATATTCATTAACATAATTATTATGAACCTTATATGTAGAAGTGCTTCATGAGATCAAGGGCTTTCAGGCAGCTTATAACTCAATGCTTATTCTCTCTCTCTCTCTCTCTCTCTCTCTCTCTCTCTCTCTCTCTCTCCCTCCTTAGCACCTAGTATAATCTTGTACACATAGTTATGTTTTATAAAATAGTAAATTGGGGTGTGAGATATTTGCACAGCTAACTATATGAGAAAACAAATTTTCGAATCCACCAACATTTTTCCTTTATATACTGCATTGTAATTGAAACAATATTAAGTTTCAAATCATCTCCATTTGTCAACAATTTAATTGAGTTAGACCTAATAAGCCCAAACAGAAATTTGTAGGAGAACATGTTGTTGTTCTGGAATTTCTTGATACAGGCCAGTCTCATTGGGGTTAGGTGATATCTTATTGTGGTTTTGATTTACATTTATCTAATGATTAGAGATTTTGAGCATTTTTATATGATTTCTGGCCATTATTCTGTCTTCTTTGGAAAAGTTTCTGTTCATTTCCGTTGCCCATTTCTTGATGGAGTTGTTTGATTTTTTCTTGTTAATTCTTTTGAGTTCTAGATAGATTCTTGTTATCAGACCTTTATTGGAAGTGTAGAGAACAAATATTTTCTCCCATTCTGTAGATTGTCTGTTTGCTCTAATGATAGTTTCTTTGGCTGTGCAGAAGCTTTTTATTTGATCAGATCCCATTTGTTTATATTTGTTGCTGCGGTGATTGCTTTGGGGATCTTATTCAAGAATTCTTTGCCTAGGCCAATGTCAGAAAGGGTTTGAATTTGCTAAAGTGTCAGGTTAAAATATCTATATACACAAATCAGAGGCATTCATATATGCCATGGACCGACAAGCTGAAGCTCAAATCAAAAACACAATTCCGTTTCCCTAAAGAAAATTAAATATCTAGAAGTATATTTAATAAAAGATATTTAATAAAAGTATATTTAATAAAAGATATGAAAGACTTATACAAGGAGAACTATGAAACGCTAAGAAAAGAAATTGTAGAAGATGTAAACAGATGGAAAAATCTACCTTTTTCATGGATTGGTAGAATCAATATCGTTAAAATGTCAGTATTACCTAAAGTCATCTACAGAATTAATGCAATCCCCATCAAAGTACCACCATCATTTTTCACAGATCTAGAAAAAATAATTATTCGGTTTGTATGGAACCAGAAAAAAACGTTGTATAGACTAATCAATCTTAAGTAAAAAGAACAAACTGGGGAGCATAAGTCTTCTTGACTTCAAGCTGTACTATAAAGCAATGATGATTAAATCAGCTTGGGACTGGCACAAGAACAGAAGCATCAATCTTTGGAATATGACTGAGATTCCAGAGATGAATCCATCTGCATATGGTAAACTAATCTTTGATAAAGCAGATGAAAATATACATTGGGGAAAAGAATGTCTTTTCAATAAATGGTGCTTGGAAAACTGGAGAGCTACATGCAGAAGGATGAATCAGGGTCCCTTCCTCTTACCTCTCACAAAAATCCACTCAAGATCTATAACAGACTTAAACCTAAGGCATGATACCCTAAGCATCCTAGAAGAAGATGTTGGGAAAACCCAAACATAATCTTTTTTGCAAGCCCTCAAGACAAAATAGATAAAAATGGAACTATTCTGATTGTGGTTGAGTAGGGCTCAGCTCTTCTCCTGTCAGCTTTTCCTCTTGTCTAATCCAAGGAGACTAAGAGAAGCTTAGCAGAATGTAGAAGTTAGAGTGAACATACTTAGAAAACATTGTGTTACCCGATCTCTTCTTTTTTTTTTTTGCAGATTAACAATACATTTAGTTTTCTATGCATTTTGTCATATATATTCTGAAATATAAGTAGATAGAGATGTTTTTTCTATATCTAAAAATCAACAGAAATAACTAAGACAGTCTCATATAATATAGGTCAAATTTTACAGAACAATGTTAACAGCATAGTTAGGTATATTAAGACTAAGCCTCCAATATTTAAAGATCCCCTCTGACCCCTCGAGTTTATACCTAGTTATTAAGCCTCATGAGATCTGGTGAATTCCATTGAAATGCACCAGCATCACAAAGAGCTGCAATATATTCTGCACTTATTGACCAAGGAAGGTGCAATGCTACAAATCAAGGAATATTGTTATCATCATTGATTTTCTTCTGGTATTTGTGATAGTATTTAATACTCAAATTGCCTTTATGCAGATGCCAAAACCTCCATTTTATAGTGATGCATCAGAGCCTCAAAAAAGTTAACTATCTACTCAAGCAGGAGAGCCTGGATTCAAAACCAGCTCTATCATATTCTCAAACTCTTGCTCTGCTACACAACAAAGCTTCTAGGACAATTAATTCATTCATCCAACAACAATTTTCCATTGGCACAGTGTTCAAGGCATTGTATTAAAATTACATAAACAAATGAGATTATACTCTGTGACAATTCCAGAATAATGACAATAATACACAGACAAGTTTATGAATAATTTGAAGCTTCTGGATTGACTTAGAAAAGTATTTTAGACCAATAACAGCAATGACCTACCCGGGTGACACTACATTTTTCATCTTCATTCTCAGAAATGATATATTTTTGAGTTATACTTTACTTAAGGAATAACATGCTGTTAAGATAATCTTGCTAGGACATCATGCATTTAACAGTCTCCCAGTTACCTAATAGTTTCTAGAAATTAATTTAACTATATATATGTATGTGTACATATGTATGCAAATATACATAATCATTATTGACATGTCCAATAACATGCTATTTTCCCTTTCAGAAGTGTAGAGACTTAGGTGTATTGAGAGCAATTGACAGAACTATAAAATATATAATTGCTTTAAAATGAATATGAATCTGGTAGTTCAGTACTGATGGTTATAATTTGAGTTACACTAAATAAATAGTAAACTTATCAGAACAAAATCGAGTATCATGGTCTATATCTGCCCTTTCTTCTAATCCTACACTTGCCACTTTATCAAAGTAACTTTCTTATTATTCCCCTACAGTTCCTTTTCAGCTTGTACATTTTGGGCTTTTATTGATCATGTCCTAGGGATTGATTGTAGGCCTAGCAGACTATATTCTCCAACTCTGAAAATGTCCCCTTTTATTAATATGTGCCCATGTAGAAAAATAAAGACACAGAATTAATCAAGAAGAAAGAAAACTGAAACATAAATTTTACTAAATCTCACCACCCAGAGATAACCACTTATTGAAATAATGATATATAGACATCCCAATATTTCCTACCTCACAATATTGGACTTCAAGAAGTTTTTGTTTTAAATTTTATATTATTTACAAAGGATGCGGTAAGCATAATGTTAACTGTCTCATAATGAGTATTCTATTACATAATTCGTATAAATTCCAAGAAATTAAATTAATAGATAAGAAGGTAACTATTCAAAAAATACTTTTAGGGGAAGGCAAGCAACTTCCTGTAATGATACATCTCACAATATTTGCAATGACTCTTCAATAAAAAGAACAATGTATAATCAAGGTATTACAGAACCATGTTACAGAACTTTGGGGATGCTCACTCCAACATATTGCTGTCACCCTCATTATTCCAGCTTTCAGATTCTGAGTCAAGTAACAATAAATAAGTACAGTCAATAAAAAGCACTGGTTATATATAATTTCAAATAACCCTCCAGAAATACTGTAATTTTATATTCCAATCAGTAGAGAATGAGAGTATCCTTTCCTCACACTACAATAAACACCTGGTGCCATTATTCTTTTTATTAATTGCCAATATGTGAAGTTTATTATTATTATGTATCAATATTCCTGAAACATAGTGAGCCCATTCGATCAATAACATTGAATCTTTTCTTAATTGGAAAAGATTTTCTGAGTCATATCTTTGAAATTGTTCAATTTTCTGTTTTCTTCATCAAATATATAAATTATGCATATATTAGATCACCTTTATTTACATTCCATATCTAACATTATATATTAATAGATGCCATTAAATGTGTACCCTTAGCATTAGAAAGAGATCCTTGTGCATTTTTGCCTTTTGTGGTAAGATGCCTACTTTGGAGAAGATAATGGTCAGCTGATTCTGCCCTATAAAAGCAGCAGCAATATGTGTTTTTTCTTGGCATCTTTTTTCACCATAGTCTAAATTTTGCTGTACTTAATAGCCTTTCTTTACGTATTTTGAGGAATGGGGCAACCAATCTCTACACAGCTGTTCCCTTATTTTACCAAAGTAAAGAAATATTTCCTCATTTTGAGGTAGTTTAAAGGTGAGAAAGGATCTAAGCTTATTAAGGGTAGAAATATAATCTCAGTTATTATCCATAAAATCCATGCTTGCCATAAATATAAAATAATAGACATGCAAATATTGTCAGGATATATTTTATTTTATCATTTCAACCAAAGATAAAGTTAAGGGGTCTATGTTTTGACTAGAGTTTGAACACAAAAATTTATAAGACAAAAAAAATTATACACAAATATAGCCTTCTTAAATGGAAAGTTATACTGTTATGGTCTTTGCACTATGAGAACTTGACATTCTTGTCAGGCTTATCCTCATCTGCTTATTATGTACACGCTGTTCATTTTGAGACATTTTGAGTTCTGTAGCATTACTATTTCTGAGCTTTAAAAACAGGCACTTCATGACATTTGCTATTTCATTTTGCAGTAAGACCTCAAACAAATTCACAAATTTTCTATAAAATAATTCTTTTCTGATAATGAAAATAAAACATACACATTTAAAAATAAAAAGAACAAGAAAAATAATCATTTATATTGCCTTAAGTCTAATTTCTTCATGTATTTTGTTTATTACTGACCAACTAATTTTCTGTATCCTCTGTCTACATCCCCTGTCGTAATACCTTCGATGAAGTCTAATATTACTTAGTTAAAACAATTTGTGATTTAAAAAAAGATATAAGCCATCTACATAACTACAATTGTCTGTCGAATTCATTCAAAGATATCTTGTCAATTCCTAGATATTGACTATTTCTCAAAGTTCTATAACTCTTATCACCCACTATTGACATTTGAGATCAATACCTTTTTCATTTTCAGCATGAAATCAAAATAGAGACAAATAAGGAAAGAATATTAGACTTGGTTACCATATGCAGATAGTTTTATCTCTGGAATCTCAGTCCTGTTCAAAAGATTGAAGCCTCTGTTCTTGTGCCAGTCCCAGGCTGATTTATTTATTATTGCTTTATAGTACAGCTTGAAGTCAGGAAGACTGATACCTCCCAGTTCGTTCTTTTTACTTAAGATCACTTTGGCTATACGAGGTTTTTTCTGGTTCCATACAAAGTGAAGAATTATTTTCTCTAGATCTACAAAGAATAATGATGGTACCTTGATGAGGATTGTATTTATTGGGCAAATCACTTGAGGTAATATTGCCATTTTAGTGGTATCAATTCTACAAATTCATGAGCAAGGTAGATTTTTTCATCTGTTTACATCTTCTACAATTTCTTTTTTTAGCATTTTGTAGTTATCATTGTATAAGTCTTTTGTATCTTTCATTAAACATATTCCTAGATATTTAATTTTCTTTGGGGCTATAGTAAAAGGTATTGCATTTTCAATTTGAGTTTCAGCTTGACTATTACCGGTGTATATGAATGCCTCTGATTTGTGCATATTGAATTTGTAACCTGAGACATTACCGAATTCATTTATCAAATCTAGGAGTCTCTTGGACAAATCCATGGGTTTTTCTAGATATAATATCATATCATGGGCAAAGAGTGAGATTTTGATCTCATCTGCCCCTGTTGGTAGACCTTAATACCCCTCTCTTGCCTGATTGCTGTAGCTAGGACTTCAAACACTATGTTGAATAGAAGAGGAGATAGTGGGCATCCTTGTCTAGTTCCAGTTCAAAGTGGGAATGGTTTCAATTTTTCTCCATGCAGTATGATATTGGCTGTGGGTTTATCAGAATCTCTTTTCAATAAATGGTGCTGAGAAAACTGGATAGGTATATGCAGAAGAATGAATCTGGATCCATACCTTTCACCTCTCACAAAAATCCACTCAAGATGGATAACGGAGTTAAACCTAAGGCATGAAACCTTAAGAATCCAAGAAGAAGATTATGGGAAAACCCTTTCAAACATCAGCATAGGCAAAGAATTCTTGAAGAAGACCACAAAAGCAATCACTGCAGCAACAAAAATAAGCAAGTGGGATCTGATCAAATTAAAAAGCTTCTGTACAGCCAGGGAAACTATCATTAGAGCACATAGACAGCCTACAGAATGGGAGAAAATATTTGTTCTCTACACATCTGATAAAGGGCTGATAACAAGAATCTATCTAGAACTTAAAAGAATCAACATGAAAAAAATGAAAAAAAAATCCCATCAATAAATAGGCAATGGAAATGAACAGGAACTTTTCCAAAGAAGAAAGAATAATGATCAGAAAACATATAAAAAATGCTCAACATCTCTAATCCGTAGAGAAATGCAAATCAAGTCCACAATGAGATATCATCTAAACCCAGTGACATTGGCCTCTATCAAAAAATCCCAAAACTATAAATGCTGGCAAGGATGTGGAGAGACAGGAACACTCTTACACTGCTGGTGGGACTGCAAATTAGTGCAACCTCTGTGGAAAACAATTTGGATATACCTCAAAGAGCTAAAAAATAGAAATACCATTTGATCCAGCAATAGCACTATTAGGCATCTACACAAAAGAGCATAAGACAGTCTATAATAAAGACATCTGCACTCGAATGTTTATGGCAGCACAATTCACTATTGCAAGGATGTAGACCCAACCCCAGTGTCTGTCAATTCATGAGTAGATTATTAAAATTTAGTATATGTTTACAATGGAATATCACTCATTTCTAAGAAATGTCAGTGACCTAGCACCGCTTATATTATCCTGAATTGAGCTTAAGCCCATTTTCCAAAGTGAGATGATACAAGATTGGAAGAATGGGATCCACATGTACTCGCCCTGAAATTGGTATTGACTGATTAACACTATGGTGCTCAAATGGTGGTCGTGTTCACCAGGGATTCGGGCGTTGGTGGGGTAGACCCATATCTGAGGGATGTGGTGAACATTGTGTAGGGGAAGGGCATACCTCTAACCCTTGCTAGGGAGAAGCAAAGATATAAAATGGAAACAAAATGTTTGTACTCTCATATTTTCTCGGAATAAATAAAAGATATATTAGAAACAGATAACGTCTACTACTGAAGAATTTTGAAGCTGGTTTGATAAATAGTGCTGAACTTCATCTAAGAATATCTGTTAAATATTTGCCATCTTGTTATTTTTAAACATTTTTCATTTAGATTGCTAAGGAGAGATTTAGGGCATGGATATATTGGTCTTGCTGCTGTTCTCTCCCTTTTTCCTATATTCTAGCTTTTCAGATTTTCTTATAACTTCTGAAGGTGCTATGCTTTCTCTTGATTCCCTGATGCTTTGCTTCATCTTACTACATATTTCACCTTACTGACTCTTATGGATTCTTCAAAAGTCATCTCAAGTGCCACTTTCTCTAGCAAGCCAAATATCATCTCCCCTCACATGATTTGGATTAGTGACCTAGAGCACTATAAGCATCGCCCAATCACTATTCTATATTAAACATTTCTCTATCCGTATAAGTATCTACACTTGCCTATGAGCTCCTTGAGAGTTCTGTATTCCCAGAACCTCAAGCCAAATATGACTCAGAGTAGGAGCTCAGAATATATTTGGTAAATAAATGAATGGGAGTACCTTTAGAAAGCACCACGTGCTTAGGTAACTGCAGAAGTTATGTTAAATTGATTTATTTCACATTCACAATAACTCCGTATGGTAAGCAACACAGACATTTTTATTCCCACTGTAAAGTGTAAAAATGGGGAAACTGATCCTAACCTATCAAATTAATTTTCCAGTGTCACTTACCTGCTAAGTGGAAAAACCGACATTCCTTTAATGTATCTCTCTGTCTCTCTCTCTCTCTCTCCTCATCTCCTTCTCATTTCTTCCTTTCCTTCTTTCATCAATACTATTCTTTCCTCCACCATTTTATTTCCAAATATTAGAGACATTGGCATTATTGACATAAATAAGATATGATTAATAATTTTCAGTGAAAATCATAAATTTACAATGAGATAATTGAGAAAATATAGATGCATGCATAAAATGTTGTTGGGGGATTGATGGGAGAAAGGACACTGTTAGCTCATGTCCTCGAGAAGCAGAGGCCAAGATGTGATTAGACATGCAAGTGATTTATTGTATAAATACTTATGAGGGAAAATGTGCAAGGAACAGTAGGAGCATTGCAAGGGGGCATCGGACTCTGATGCTGATTTAATCTCTTTGAAGAAGAGAAAGAAGGAAGGAAGGAGGGTTGATTAGGCTGAGTTTCAGATTAAAAGGCAATTCTAAGAATGTTTGGCTGAGGCCAATGAGAAGTTGTTGAGTGAATCAACATCAAATGAATTATACTTTGCAGAAATGGGCCTGCCTTAGTATTTATTTCATACTCAGTCACTGACTGAGAGCAGACTATGGGAAGTGTGATCTCAGTACAAATGTAGTGATGGACTTAGAATGCTGCTGCAGTGCCATCCATCAATTATGCAACCTAGAGCGGAAGATACAATTGGCACATTTTCATGGCCACCACAAACAACTTCTCTATCTGAGGGAATCAGAGAAAGAGGTGAAAGGCATGGAAAGAGTGATATCATTATAGAACAAGAGAACCATAAAGGAATATGGAGTGTGTCTATGGTGTGTGTGTGTGTGTGTGTGTGTGTGTGTGTGTGTGCAGGTATGTGTAGGTGGGGAAGTGAGGTAATTAAAACAAATTTAGTTTTAGAAAAATTTACTAAATGTAACACTGTCAATTTTTTTATTTCAGCATATTACAGGGGTATAAATGTTTAGGTTACATATATTGCCTTCGCCCCAGCCAAATCAGAGCTTAAAGCATGTTTATGCCCCAGAGACTGCACACTGCACCCATTAGGTGTGAATATACCCAGCCCCAATCCCTCCTCCAACCTGCCCTACAACCAATGAATGTTACTACTATGAGTGTACTTAAGTGTTGGTCACTTAAGTCAGTTAAAAGAAATTTGATAGTGAGTACATAAGGTGTTTGTTTGTCCATTTGTGTGATACTACACTTAGTAGAATGGGCTCCAGCTCTATCCAGGAAAATACAAGAGGTGCTAGATAACCATTGTTCTTTGTGGATGAATAGAACTTCATGGTATACATATACCACATTTTATGAATCCATTCATGTATTGATGGGCACTTGGGTTGTTTCCACATCTTTGCAATTGTGATTTGTGTTGCTAGAAATATCCTAATGCAGATGTCTTTTGGATAGAATGCCATTTGTCCCTTTGGGTAGATCCCCAGAAATGGGATTGCTGGATCAAATGGTAGTTCTACTTGTAGCTCTTTGAATTATTTCCATACTACTTTATGCAGAGAATGTACTAGTTTGCAGTCCCAACAGCAATGTATGAGTGTTCCTATCTCTCTGCATCCACACCAACATTTATTGTTTTGGGTATTTCTGATAAAGTTCATTCTCACTGGAGATAAGTTATGTCTCATTGTGGTTTTGATTTACATTTCCCTGATGATTAGAGATGTTGCACATTTTTTATGTGTTTGTTAACCATTAATCTATCTTCTTTTGAAAAGTTTCTGTTCATGTCCTTTGCCAACTTTTTGATAGGAATATATTTAATGAAGAAGGTAAAAGACCTCTACAGGGAAAGCTATGCAACACTGAGGAAGGAAAGAGCAGAGGATGTAAACGTGCTCATGGATCGGCAGAGTCAATATTGTTAAAATGTCCATACTACCCAAAGTGGTCTATAGATTCAATGGAATCCTTATTAAAATGCCAGCATCAGGTTTTGCAAATCAAGAAAAATAATTCTATGATCTGTATGGAACCAGTGAAGACCCCGTATACAAAAAACAGTCTTGAGCAAAAACAAGAAATAGGGAGTCATCAATTTACCAGACTTCAAGCTATGATACAAGGCTATAGTAATTAAACAGCATTTTAATGGCACAAGAACAGAGACATAGACCAATGGAACAGAAGTGAGAACTCAGATAGCCATCTAACCATTTACAAAACAGAAAAAACATACACTGGGGAAAATAATCCTTATTCAATAAATGCTTCTGGGAAAATTGAATAGGCACATGTAGAAGACTGTAACAAGATCTGTACCTCTCACCTCTCACAAAAATCAACTCATGGTGGATAATAGACTTAAACCTAAGGCATGAAACTCTAACAATTCTAGAAGAAAATGTTGGGAAAACGCTTATAGACATTGGCCTAGGCAAATAATTTATCAAGAAGAACCCAAAGGCAATCACAGCAACAACAACAATAAATACATAAATGGGACCTGATAAAATTAAAAAGCTTCTGCACACCAAGGAAACTATCATGAGAGCAAAAATAGAATCTACAGAATGGGAGAAAATATTCTCATGCTACACATTTGATAAAGGGCTGATAATTAGAATCTATATAGAACTCAGGAAAATCAGCAAGAAAAAATTAAACAATACTTCAAATACTTTAACTAGTATAAGTGCAATCTCTGTGAATTATTTGATTTATAATTGAATCATTCCAATGGTTGAATGACTTAAATCAGCATTTATCAATGTTAATTCCCTGAATGATAGTTTGGCAGTATTTTAACATAGCTAAGCAAGGGATCGTTCATGGTCAAAAAAGTTATGGAGAAAATATTTGCTCTCTACACTTCTGATAAAGGTCTAATAACAAGAATTTATCTAGGACTCAAAATAATTAACAAGAAAAAATCAAACAACCCCATTAAACAATGAGCAATGGAAATGAACAGAAACTTGTCCAAAGAAGACAGAAAAATGGCCTGCAAACATATAAAAAAATGCTCAACATCTCTAATCATCATAGAAATGCAAATCAAAACCACAATGAGATACCACCTAACCCCAGTGAGAAAGACCTGTATCAAGAAATCCCAAAACAACAAATGCTGGCGAGGATGTGGAGAGACAGGAACACTCTTACACTGCTGGTGGGACTGCAAATCAGTGCAACCTTTGTGAAAAAGAATTTGGAGATACCTGGAAATAGAAATACCATTAGTCCTAGCAATAGCATTGTTAGGCATCCACCCAAAAGAGCATAAGTCATTCTATTATAAAGACATCTGCACCCGAATATTTATGGCAGCACAATTCACTACTGCAAGGACATGGAAACCACCCAAGTGCCCATCAATTCATGAGTGGACAATCACAATTTGGTATATGCTCACAATGGAATATTACTCAATTCTAAGAAATGACAGCGAGCTAGCACCGTTTATCCTATCCTGGATTAAGCTTAAACCCATTATCCAAAGTGAAGCGACACAAGATCAGGAAAATGGCCTCCACATGTACTTGCCATCAAATTGGTACTGACTGATTAAAACTATGGTGCTCAAATGATGGTAGTGCTCACCAGGGATTTGGGGTGGGGAGACCCACATCTTAGGGATGTGGCAAACATTGTGGAGGGGAAGGGCATACCTCTAACCCTTACTAGGGAGAGGCAAAAATATAAAATGAAATTAAAATGTCAAAAAAAATCTTTTATCAGGTGGGGGGCAGGTGGGAGGGGGAGCAGGGGATGAGTGTATATTTACATAATGAGTTCCATGCACACCAACTGGAGGATGGCCCTGCTTGAAGCTCTGAAACGGCAGGCGGGAGAGGGGTGGCAAGGGCCATACATGTAACCCTAAACAATATTTGTACCTCCATAATATGATGAAGTAAAAAGAAAAAAAATGTTTTGGAAATACTGAGTTAAAATAACTTTGTATAGTTGATGTGCTTGTGTATGTGCATGTGTATATGTTTCCTTAAGATTTTTCAGAGCCTGGAATATGTGTATTTGTATGGTGATTCTCCAAAAAGTATATTTAGTACACAGTGTGTTACAGACACATTTGACTAAGGAAATCTATTTTCTCACAGAGAAGCTCCCAGAGTTAGTGCTTTGCAGAGAATTTTGAGAAATTGTGATTTAGCTGAAGAATGTCATTTCACCCAGACTTTGTTCATACTTACTCAAGCAGTGAGGGATTAACCAGAAACCTGGAGTGGCATTTTCATAATCTAGAAATTCTTTCTATAATCAGACAGATGTATTATAGAGAGTGGTTTAGAACACAGGATCTGGAGTTACGCAGAACCTGATTTGATCCCTATACCAGCCACTCACTAGCTGTGTGATTCTGAGCTGTGTCACAACAATACTCTGTGCCTCAGTGTCTTCACTTTAAAAATGAAGATATTAAGAGTAACTGTCTTGTTGAGTTGTTGAAAGAGTTAAATGAAACCTGTGTAAATCACCTGGCATCTTGTAAGCATCTAATGAACATAAGCTGTTGTTATTAATAAATATTTTATCAGAATCCATTATTGCTTTATAGTACAGCTTCAAATTAGGAAGACTAATGCCTCCCAGTTTGTTCTTTTTACTACAGATTGCTTTGGCTATACACAGTTTTTTCTGGTTCCATACAAAGTGAAGAATTATTTTCTCTAGATGTGTGAAAAATGATGGTGGTACTTTGATGAGGATTGCATTAATTCTGTGGATGACTTTTGATAATACTGACATTTTAATGATATGGATTCTACCAATCCATGAACAAGGTATATTTTTCCATTGTTTCTTCTTCTACAGTTTCATTTTTCAGCCTTTTGTGAAAATTAACCAGAAAAAAATAAAACAACCCCATCAAAAAATGGGCAAAGGAAATGAACACAAACTTTTCCAAAGATGATAGAATAATGGGCTGCAAACATAAAAAAAATGCTCAAAGATGGGGACATGCTATTTCCTAGGTATAATATCATATCATCAGTGAAGAGTGAGAGTTTGATCTCATCTTCCCCCACTTGGATGCACTTAATACCCCTCTCTTGCCTGATTGCTATAGCTAGGAATTTGAGCATTATGTTGAATAGAAGAGGAGATAGTGAGCATACTTCTCTAGTTCCAGTTCGAAGAGGGAATTATTTCAATTTTTCCCCATTTAGAAAGATAATAGCAAAGACTCCTAGATTTCATAAATGAATTTGGTAAAATTTCAGGCTATAAAATCAATATAGACAAATCAGAAGCATTCATATATGCCAAGAACAATCAAGCAGAAATTCAAATCAAAAATTCAATACACTTTATTATAGCCCAAAAGAAAATTAAATATTTAGGAGTATACTTAATGAAAGATACAAAAGATTTATACAAGGAGAACTGTGAAACACGAAAAAAAAGGAATTGAAGAAGATTTAAACAGATGGAAAAATATATCTTGTTCATGGATTGATAGAATCAATATTGTTAAAATGTCAATATTACCTAAAGTTATCTACAGAATTAATGCAATATCCATCAAAACACCACCAGCATTCTTTACAGAACTAGAAAAAATAATACTTCACTTCATATGGAACCAGAAAAAACCTCATATAGCAAAAGCAATCTTAAGTAAAAAGAAAAAACTGGGGGACATCAGTCTTCCTGAAATCAAGCTGTACTATAAAGCAATAATAGTTAAATCAGACTGAACTGGCATAAGAACACAAGCATCAATATCTGGAATAGATCTGAGATACCAGAGATGAAACCTTGAGTATACAGTAACCTAATATTTGATAAACCAGACAAAAATATACAATAGGGAAAAGAATTCCTCTTCAATAAATGGAGCTTGGAATACTGGTTAGCTACATGCAGAAGATTGAACCAGGATCCCAACCTCTCACCTCTCACAAAAATTCACTCAAGATGGATAACAGATTAAACCTAAGGCATGAAACCTTAAGAATCCGAGAAGATGTTGTGAAAACCCTATCAAACATTAGCCTAAGCAAAGAATTTTTGAGGAAGACCCCCAAGGCAATCACCACATCAGCAAAAATAAACAAATGGGATCTGATCTAATTAAAAAGTTTCGGCACAGCCAAGGAAAACATCATTAGAGCCAATAGACAATCCATAGACTGGAAGAAAATATTTGTCCTCGACACTTCTGATAAAGGTCTAATAACAAGAATCTCTCTGGAACTTAAAAGAATTAACAAGAAAAAAATCAAACTACCCCTTCAAGAAATGGGCAATGGAAATGAACAGAAACTTCTCCAAAGGAGACAGAATAAAGGTCTGCAAACATATAAAAAAAAATGCTCAACATCTCTAATCATCAGGGAAATGCAAATCAAAACCACAATGAGGTACCACCTAAGCCAGTGAAAATGGTTTGTATCAAGAAATCCCAGAACAACAAATGCTGGCGAGGATGTGGAGAGACAGGAAACTCTTACACTGTTCGTGAGACTGTAAATTAGTGCAACCTTTGTGGAAAAGAATTTGGAGATACCTCAAACTGCTAGAAATAGAAATACTATTCGACCCTGCAATAGCATTGTTAGGCATCTACCCGAAAGAGCATAAGCCATTCTACTATAAAGACATCTGCACCCGAATGTTTATGGCAGAACAATTCACTTTTGCAAGGAATTGGAAACAACACAAGTTCCCGTCAATTCAGGAGTGGATAATTTAAATTTGGTATATGCTCACAATGGAATA
>VBSM01003018.1:7455159-7474755 GCA_008086735.1 Cheirogaleus medius
CACTGGGAGTATCTCCTTCCATAAACTGAAGTCACATATGTATTAACACAGAACGCGACTAGAGATTATAATTAAAGTCTTGCTCATGGAAATATTTTGAGAAAAAATAAAGCATTTAGTTAAGTTTGACCATACTATAGTGTAGAAGCCGAGGGTAATATGTGATGGGAATGGAACAATAGGCTGGATATTTAGTGAAGAAGTCCTTTAATGTAAAACTGAGGACTTCTTCAAAGCAAATTTATGAATAGTATTAATCAATTTGGGTTGTGTCTCTCGTACTTCACTCTTTCTTGGTATAGCATCAGTAAAAACCCCATCGCTTTTGACACGTGGAATAAAGTGTCATAATCAACCAAACCCTGACCCATTCCAACAATGGCTACTCACCTGTCTTACATATTGTGCCTGGAAATGACATGAAACTGGAGAATCCAGTGGAGTTAAAATGCTGTGTACAGGCAAGGAGTGAACCCAAGGCAGTTTCTAGGATTTCTAAAGGTGCTTATGAAACTAAACTCCAATTAATCCCAGAATGCAACATGACTCATGTCTATATCTCAAAGTCTACAGCAATTCTGATTTGCATGATAATCACTGTATGCTTTGGTTTTGCATGCCAGCTTCCTTCATCTGACATATTTTATTATATAGTGTATACTACATTTGAAAACAATTAAAACTGCTCTCAAGAGTAGTATGTCTGTTTATATTAAGGTTATAGATCTAAACCCCAATGTATATCTCTATTTTTGTGAATGAATAAGTTCCCAGTAGGGATATAGAGATGCCTTTATCAAGGTTTTCCTTTGATATATTTATAGTAAAATTAAACATATTACATATGTATAATATCTATATCTCATTAACATCTCTGCCTCCACAAACATATATTTGAAGTGTAGATTACTTATGCCATTTTAAAATATATTGGTATATTTAATTTATTGCCATCTGTTCCTCTGGTTTCTGTATTATACTCTAAAAATTCCCAGAAAATCACTAAGGATTTCTGAATTCCTATATGTGTTAAATTATACGATTTACACAGTAGACTATGTTACTAGAACCAAAATTAGAGCAATGGAATAGGATGAAGAGCACTTGGAAATTCTTGGTGACCCATGACTTACTATCTAGTTGACTTTGGAAAAATGTTTTAGCACCTCCGAACCTCAGTTTTCTCATCTTTAAAATTAAAATAATGAGCTCCATGGCCTTATGAATTAGGCAAATTTTATCAAAGGTCATAATCTTGAGAAAGGTTTAAAATTTCAAAGTTCTAAATAATTTTAAGTTATTATTATTAACATACTTAGATATCAAAATAAAACAAGTAACAGTAAGTTCAGAATAATTAGAAAGAAAGAAGTCAAAATCTTCCAGGGGTTCTTTTAAAAAGTGAGAGATGTTCAAGTGACTGTTCCTCAATGCCTGTGGATAAACTTCAGTATTTTAACCAAACATTTTCTGAGAATATAATTTCTGTTAATGTATTAAATACATACTCTATGCCAGACATCAGTGTAGGTGCTGAGGATAGAGAAGTGAACAAATAGCACAAACACCTGTGCCCTCATGTAGTATCTGGGTAGGTGAGATAGAGGGAAACAGACAATAAACGACACAAATAATAGATAAGTTAACCATATTTTATTGCCTGTTAGATGCCATTGATTGTAAGGTACATCATGGTTTTATGTACCACTATGAGACAAACAAAAAATCAATGGTAAATAAATATGACAGGTTATTGGCTAAAAAATACATTCCCATTTCAGGCATGCTAAAATGTGTAAAAAAAAAAACAACATTGCATTTGGGATGTATGAACTATAGTAAATATTAGTAGGTCATCAGTAATAGGAAAATAAATATAATAAAAGTTAAGGGGAAAGCAGAGTCTTGTTTAGGTTGTTGTGTTGCAGCATTAAATAGGTTGGTCAGTGTATTAATTTCCTAGAGCTGCCGTAACAAGTTACCACAAACTGGTGACTTAAAACAACAAAAAGTTATTATATCACAGTTCTGAAGGCCAGAAGTCCTGAATCAAGATGTCACAAGAGCTATGCTCTCTCAAGGCTCTAGGGAAGAATTCCTCCTTGCTTCTTCTTAGCTTCTAGTGGCTCCCCATAATCCTTGGTGTTTTTTTGTTTTTGTTTTTGGTTTTTTCTGGCTTAAAGTAACATCACTCCAATCTCGGTCTCTGTCTTCATGTGGTCTCTTCTATATGTGTCTCTGTGTTTCCTCTCGTCTTCTTATAAGATCATCAGTCATTGGGTTTAGAGTCCTCCTCTCATTAAGTGTGGCCTCATCTTAATTGTTATATCAGCAAGATTGTATTATTAATTATTATATAAGCCAGAAGAAGGTTTTGACTTCTTTATTTCTCATTATTCTAAACTTATTCTTATTTATTTATTTTGATATTTAAGTATGTTAATAATAATGATAACGAAATTATTTAGAACTTTGAAAGTTTAAACCTCTCTCATCATTATGAAATTTAATCAAAATTTGCCTAATTCACAAGGCCATGGAGCTCATTATTTTATAAGGTCACATTCTGAGATTCCTGGTGGACATCAATTTTATAGGGACACTCTTCATTCCACTATAACATTTTTATGTTGAGAGAGAATTAATCTAATAAATAGATAAAAGCATAGTTAAGAAAGAAGGATAGAGCTCAAGTTATGTCACATATTTGGTACTAAATGATTCTCAGGCCTAGTTGAATCTCTACTGTTTCCAAGGATTGAATGTCCAAAATCTTAAATTTTGGAACTAACAAATTATTGTTTTTACTGAAGCCAATATGAAACAAAAGCATGTTGATATTAAGAAATTTGCAAATTGTTCTATGTGGCTGGAATATGAATTATGAGACAGGAAATGGCAATTACCCGGGAAAGATAAGCACAGGACAATTTGTGAAGAGCCTTCTGTGCCATGTTAAGAATGTTAGATTTTAGCTTTGTTAAAAATATTAAGGGGTACAAATGTTTTAGGCTACATGGAATGTTTTTTTTTTTTACTTCAGAACATTACAGGGGTATAAATGTTTAGGCTACATATATTGCCTTTGCTCCTGTCTGAGTCAGAGCTTCAAGCATGTCCATACCCTAGAGGGTGCGCACCACTTCCATTAGTTGTGAATATACCTATCCCTCCTCCTCCCTTCCATCCGCCCAACACCCGATGAATGTTACTACTATGCGTGCACTTAAGTGTAGTTCAGTTAGTATCAATTTCATAGGGAGTACATGTGGTTCTTGTTTTTCCATTCTTGGGATACTTCACTTAGTAGAAGGGGTTCCAGCTCTAGCCAGGAAAATACAAGATGTGCTAGATCACCATTGTTTTTTGAGGCTGAATAGAACTCCATGGTATACACACACCACATTTTATTAATCCATTCATGTATTGATGGGCACTTGGGTTGTTTCCACATCTTTGCAATTGTGAATTGTGCTGCTATAAACATTCTAGTGCAGATGGCTTTTTTATAGAATGTCTTTTGTTCCTTTGGGTAGATGCCCAATAATGGGATTGCTAGGTCAAATGGTAATTCCAATTTTAGCTCTTTGAGGTATCTCCATATTACTTTCCACAGAAGTTGTACTATTTTGCAGTCCCACCAGCAGTGTATGAGTGTTCCCATCTCTCTGCATCCATGCCAACATTTATTGTTTTAGGACTTTTTGAAAAACGTCATTCTCACTGGAGATAAGTGATACCTCATTGTGGTTTTGATATTCATTTCCCTGATGATTAGAGCTGTTGAGCATTTTTTTCATGCTTGTTGTTCATTAGTCTATCTTCTTTTTAAAAGTTTATGTTCATGTCCTTGGCCCACTTTTTGATAGGATTGTTTGATTTTTTTCTTGCTGATTTTCTTGACTTTTTGATAAAGGCCATTCTCACTTGAGTTAGGTGGTATCTCATTGTAGTGTTGATTTGCATTTCCCTAATGAGTAGAGATGTTGATAACTTTTTTATATGTTCTTGGCCATATTTCTGTCTTCTGGGGAGGAGGCCATGGGTATATACACACCTAATGGGTGCGGAGCACACCGTCTCCATATGGACACACTTGAAGCTCTGACTAGGGTGGGGAAAAGGCATTATAGGTAACCAAAACTTTTGTACCACCATAATATGATGAAATAAAAAAAATCCATTGAAAAGTCTTAAACAAGGAAGTGATATAAACTAATTTATTTTAATTTTTTAAAGAAAAATAATGACAACAAAATGGAGAATGAGATCTACAATAATCTAAGAACTATGGAGCTAAAAAGAGCAGCAGATTGTTGACATCATACCAGGGAGGGACTTGGAAACCATATGTATAAGTATCGCCTTTATTCTGGGATCGGTGGAGAAACACTGGCTACATAAATTTGATTAATTGCCCTAACCTATTCTCTTCAAAGTAAAGACTTTAATACCACATTTAATTCTTAGAAACTCCAGAGAATTAAGTTTAAATTAGAACTGCGTTCAGAGCCATGATCCAATGAACACTTGCAAATAATATTCTGAAGGCAATTCACTTGCTAAGGAGATCTAGTCAGAATTGTCCCCATTATGATTTTGTAAGGATGAGGGGTTCTTCAGGGTGGACTGAAAGCAAGGCAACCATATGCTTTCAGATAGCAGGTCAAGACAAATGGCTGGCTGCTGGCAAATATTAAATGACAAACCAGCTTAATTCATAACTGAGAAAGCATAATGCTATAAAGGAAAGAGAATATCCACTAGTTGGCTGTATTTCTGCATGCTGCAAAATGAAAGAGGTGACAGCACTTAGACATCAGATCATTTGATTAATACGAGGAATTCTTGTAATTTTATAAGATGAATAACACTGGGTTTTATCATTACTGCCTCCATATATAGTTTTATGTAATTTTTTATTTTGAATATCCAGCCTTTGGCCCAGAGGGGAGTTAATCTTATAATTAACACTTTAGCTTCTCTTTCTTATTGAGAATATATCTATAGAATTATATCTTAAGGTCTGAGAGCTTTCTTGCACATGTGACAAGATGAATGCTCTGTTCTCTCTTGTTTCCTGCTCCCATGAAGAGGAGACAAGTTAAGAGTACAAGAAAAAAAAGTTATATGAAGCCTCAACTTTTAATTCTAATTTTTGGCCCTGCTTTGGGATGCTTACTTGATCTTTCAGAAAATTAAATGCTTAAACATTAATCTGAGTCACCATCTATAGGGTCTGTGAAAGCCCCATGTCACAGTACTTAGGAAAAGGGCAGCAACTGATGCCCAGTCACTTAGTGAGACCCTTCCGAATATATAGGGCTTGTGGTCAACAAGTTGGAGTTGTCTCCAAAAGAGTGGGTGACCCCAGGATCATAAGGATCATAAAGGATCATAAGGCTAATGTCCCACCATGCTCAAAAGAAAAGAGCTTTAGATTGCATAATTCAATGGTATACACAAATATAATGTAAATATAGAGAGGTCTCTTATAATCACCTTTTCACTTTTGTCTCTAACAATTCAAAGTTTTCCAAGTAGACATCAATAAACTATAAAATTCCAGAAGTGTAATAAGAACAAAACAATTTAAAGAACAAGTTATCTACATGCCAGATAAGCTCGGCTAAGATACAAGCACTATAGCCTGCTCTTTCATGGCCAGCCTCCTTGCACAGGCTGTGCGTATAAAGTAATGTCTTTTTAAGTGCGCTTCATATTATAGAAAACTCAAACAAATATCTCAATGGCAAATTCTCTTTAACATTTAACATGTAAAAATCATCTTTTTTGTGTTTTGTGTTTGTAGTATATGTGTGGGGGGGAGGAGTTGACACAGGGATGAGCAGAATCTGCATATATGTGTGTGCTTGTTAGTGTATGTGTGTATATTAATTTAATGAATGTATTTATTTTTTTTCCTAGTACTTCATTGTTATGCTGATGTAAGCCAAGTTCACTTTTATATAATGGATTTTTTTTTCAAAATAAAAATAAAGGACAAGATAAACTTTATTTTTAGTTGAGGATTAAATTGGTCATTTACGTAGACAACAGTACCTTTGAGTTAGACATATTAGAGCATTATTAAAATTCACTATCTAATTCTTCTTTCATTTATTTTCCTTTTGATATGAGGGTCTCACAACTGAACATAGCCCAGTTTGAGAATTGTGTAATATTCCAGCATTTTTATGTGGTGGTTAAATAGAAGGGGCTTTTTATACCATAATGAATACTTTCAGCTTCCTTCCTGAATGGCTTCTGCTAACTAAATATATCATCTATTTGTTCCTTTTTATTTTTGAGAAAATTGCCCAGGTTTGGTTTTCTAGGAAATAGTTCTCTGTCAAGGAGGAATGACTTTGGACTGATTAGCTGCTTTAATTATTTGTCTTATCATTTTGTCAGAGGATTGAACAGTCTGCTGTGAAAAGAGATGTGGTGGTATGGAAGAACTGTATTCGTTTATATGATAGACATCAGTGAGACATGAAAGCCAGGACACTGAAATAAGAACCATACAGAAATGGATTTTAGGACTGACTTGTCAACTTACTGATTGTGTAAACTTAAGCAAGTCACTTAAATTGCCTTGAACATTAGTTTCTTATCTGGAAAACGGAAAGGAAAGAAAGATTCCTGCCCCACCTGCCTCAGAAAGTTGTTAATGAGAAAATGGATGTGTCGGTATTATAGTCACAAGAAAATTATTCATTAATATCAACTAATCTGATAGTACAATAGACCCTGAGTATACAACAATAAGTACTTCCCATTTTGAAGCTCATGCAACTAATAGTCTAGTGAGGTAGTCAGTCTTATAAATATAGGCATTAACACCGGACACCATGGGTGCTGTCATAGAAGTAGTAGAAGACATAAAGACACAGGGAGAGGGGAAAGTAAAGAAGGCACTATGGAGTCATTAACCATTTAGCTAAGTCTTGATACTTAAGTTAATGTGGGTGTTTACCAGGTAGATTGGATGGGGTAGAATATTCTAAGAAGAAGGGATAAAATAAGGGAAGATAGAAAACAACATAGTATGGGAGGGACAATAACAAACTGTCTGGTGTTACTGGAGCACAAAATCTGAGGCAATGAGGTTCCAGAAATAGATGGGGGCCAGACCATTGTAGCTATAGTAAGGAACTTGGACTTTATTTGGCAGAAAATGGGGAACCTTCCTTTAAGATCTTCTTCCAAATGTTCACATTTGGAATCATTTATTTATTTATTGCCCTTTTGTGGGGCACTTATTTTAGAATGCACTGTAATCAACTATATTCTTGTTCTTCTGCTGACTGGACTGTGAGCCCCTCTTATCTGCAGCACTTTACAGTATATGGAATGTAGTAGGAGCTCAGAAAATTCTGATTTAATAAATGAATTAAGTAAAGATTTTAACTGGAGGAGTGACAAGGCTCAGATTTTCATGTTATATGCATGACCTTGGCAATATTGAGACAGGATAATTAGCAGATGTGAAGGAAATAATGATGGTTCCATGATTTTTTATCTTCTTATTAAAATTTTGCTGTTAATAGTCAAGTTTTATTGCATTACACCAACCTTATAAGTTGAAAACTATAAATGAGATACCAATGTGTTCACTGAATATGCAAATAGAGTAATCAATATCATGGAAAAAGGAAGTAATGGTAAATTAAATAAAGCAATGGCATGCCCATTTAGTAAAACCTATTTATTTGATCTACCATTCCTGAAATTATTTATTGAAGATCTTAGACTTCATAGAGCTTTTGTTAAAAATCACTGATATAGCAAATATATATAGGATATATATTTTGAGGGGTGTGCTTGTTAGAGCTGTAGAAATAGTATTGCTTAGAGGTGGTACAGGACTTTATTTAGATTCTTATTTTGAAACGTGATCTCCTCATGATATTGAATGTACTATCACTTTTTTTAATCCATGACTATTTTGATGATAGATTTTTCATATATCAATATTCACTAGTTATTCAGAAAACACAACGAACAAAGCATCTCATCTATAACTTCTCTAGAATGAGGTGTAGGCTACATGGATATAATTTCTGGGTTTAGCAAACCACTAGTATTATGGGAGTCAGCCCAATTCATTTTTTTTCATTAACACTATCTCAGCAATGAAGTTGTCTTAACTATAAAATCTCTATATATCAATTGTAAATATCATAATATTATGATTTTTAATTGAGGAATGTAAAACATGAGTATTTTATTTTTACTTCATAGTCATCTACCCTTTTGCTAAAAATATGTATTTCCTTAGAACTACCAGATTATAAATTCTATGCTCAGAGAGAGATTTGAAAAAGGAGAATATAGTTTAACACTTGGGCATTAGGCAAGTGGAGATTACATTAAGAAGGAAGGAGAAATATTTTGACATGAATTTTATTGAATCTTTTGTCTCATAAGTGGATTCTGTTTCTACATCATATCAGTTTTCAAAATCTCTCTTTGTCCTAAATGTATACCTGGTTTAATCTTAGTAAATCTAAATGCAGTCCAGAGGCCAAGAGAGTTCGAGAACTGTGCTATTAATATAAGAAGCTGATCAACACTTTCTGAAAATTCAGTGTAAGAGTGTGTCCAAAGGAAGTTGCTGAAGACTAAAAAGCACGCATAGTCTCAATTAGGTTACAATCAGTGGCACATATATCACAGGATGGCCCACAGTCCTTTGTCATTGAAGCTTGATGCCATTATTCTGCTGAAAGCATAAAAGGCACAATGTACATTTAACTTTGTCTCTGTCACCTAATTGTCCTAGTTTTTGATAATGAAAGGCAGCTGACAAATCTTAATCTTGGGGCTGCCTAAATCTGATATCATAATGTAGAAACTTGACATCATGGGCTTCAGTTTATGCCGTGCATATAACATATTCTCTTGTTAGTACTAAAAGTGATGAAAATCTGTGAGATACATTATTTACTAAAAACTCCCCATATTCAAGTCTCTCTGTATTCATTCTGATAATATTCTTAAATAAAACTCCTGCATGCGATGCACACCATCTGGGGGATGAACACGTTTGAAGCACTGACTGGGGGTGAAGAAAGGGGGAAGGCAACACATGTAACCTGAACATTTGTACCTCCATAATATGCTGAAATAAAAAAAACAAAAACTATTATTTTCTTCTGGTTTCACAGATCTAAGTATATGCCTTTTTTTTCCAGTGTCAGAAAAATATTATAATTTTTATTCAGATAAAAGTGACACATAGTAATACATTATGTATTAATGTATTTGTAATAAGATTGAATTGGTAATTGGAAAATATCTTTTTACATTATATGAATAAAATTATCATTAAAATGTATATATTTTTTCTATTTTTTCATCATATTATGTGGGTATAAATATTGTTAAGGTTACATATATTGCCCTTGTCACCTCTCCCCCATCTACCAAATCAGAGCTTCTAGCGAGTCCATCCTCCCCGTGGTGCTCATCACACCCATTACATAAGTATGCACTCATCCCCTTCTCCCCCCTCCCACCCGCCCGACACCCGATAAATGTTTCATATTTATTATTTTTTTTATTATTTTGGTTACATTTTATATCTTTGCCTCCCCCTAGAAAGGTTAGAGGTATGCCCCTCCCCTCCACAATGCTCACCAGATCCCTAAGATGTGGGTCTAAATCCCCAATACCTGGTGAACACTACCACCATATGAGCACCATAGTGTTAATCAGTCAGTACCAATATGATGGCGAGTACATGTAGAGCCCATTTATCTGATCTTGTGTCGCCTCACTTTGGATAATGGGCTTAAGCTTAATCCAAGATAGTGTAAGCGGTGCTAGCTCGCTGTTGTTTCTTAGAATTGAATAATATTCCATTCTGAACATATACCAAATTTTAATTATCCACTCATGAATTGATGGGCACTTGTGTTGTTTCCATGACCGTGCAATAGTGAATCGTGCTGCCATAAACATTCGGGTGCAGATGTCTTTATAATAAATGTCTTATGCTCTTTTGGGTAGATGCCTAACAATGCTATTGCTGGATCGAATGGTATTTCTATTTTTAGCTGTTTGAGGTATCTCCAAATTCTTTTCCACAAAGGTCGCACTAATTTTCAGTCCCACTAGCAGTGTAACAGTGTTCCTCTCTCTCCAAATCCTCGCCAGCATTTGTTGTTTTGGAATTTCTTGATACAGGCCATTCTCGCTGGGGTTAAGTGGTATCTCATTGTGGTTTTGATTTGCATTTCTCGGATGATTAGAGATGTTGAGCATTTTTTATATGTTTGCAGGCCATTATTCTGTCTTCTTTGGAGAAGTCTCTGTTCATTTCCATTGCCCATTGCTTAATGGGGTTGTTTGATTTTTTCTTGTCAATTCTTTTAAGTTCTAGATAGATTCTTATTATTAGACCTTTATCAGAAGTGTAGAGAGTAAATGTTTTCTCCCACTCTGTGGGTTGTCTATTTGCTCTACTGATAGTTTCCTTGGCTGTGCAGAAACTTTTTAATTTGATCAGATCCCATTTGTTTATTTTTGATGCAGCAGTGATTGCCTTGGGGGTCTTCCTCAGAAATTCTTTGCCTAGACCAATATCTGATAGGGTTTTCCCAACATCTTCTTCTAGGATTCTTAGGTATCATGCCTTAGGTTTAAGTCTGTTATCCATCTTGAGTGCATATTTGTGAGTGGTGAGAGGTGGGGATCCTGGCCCTTCAAAGTTTTCCTCAACTTATGGACTAATTTTTAAAGATAGTTACCACCAGTAAACCCATCTTGATAGTAGGAAAAATTGAAATGAATGAGAAATGGAGATGAAAGATATAGGAATATATGGTATACTTAATATGGTAAATTTATATTGTATATAAATACTAAAAATGGAACTATGCTTCCCAGGGTTACTCTAGCTCAATAGATCCCAGTTACTATGGTCTATAAGAAACATCTTCAAGGTGATTTTAATGGAACAAATGCAACATAAATTATATTGTTTTCTACTCAAAAGGTTGAAGCTGAGGCAAAAGCATTGACGTAGTCCATGCATGAAGTTTGGCTATTGACTTAATTTATTTGCAGTAGAAGCTACACCTACAGGTCCTCCAGAGCTGGTTGGATCTAGCCTTCAGCTTCTCCAACCCCTATTTCAAGTTTGTGCTTAGTTTCATGATTCTGGGCACCAGCTCTCCTGCAAGACATCCTCAATGTAAGTTGGAGGCAGTGAGTGACCAACATGGTCTTCAATCCATCCTAAGGAGTTCCAGCTCATCGTTGGAGGTTTCAGTTTTCTCTTGCTCTCCCCTAATTCACTTCCAATATGTTTTTTCTTATCACCTACCTTCCTGCTGACTTCAAGCTCCAGAACCAATCTCAGAAAAAAAAAACACTTATAGACTGTTTAACATAATAAATATTTTATAATATACATATATATACATACATATATGGGCACCCACTAATACACCTATTATACATATATGTATGCATATATGTGTGTGTATTTATAATGCCTTATATTAAGTGCAAATTAGTGGCTAGAAATGAAGGTTTTCATTCTAAAAATATGTTTGCCTACAGAGAAAACCCAAGATAAATTACATGCATAAGTATACAGGTAGAAAAAATACAGAATTATTTATGATAACAAAAACAAATTAAAAACAACCTATATGATACTCAAAAAGAAAATGGACAACTATAGTGAGAATAGATTCATTCATTCATTGGAATACTATACATAAGTGAAAATTAAGCATGGATGGTGTTACTAATCTTGGGCAAAAATTAAAAAAAATAAATGAATAAATAAACAAATTGAGCTGCAGAGGTAACCAGATAAAATGCTCCTATGTATATAAAACTTAGAAACATGTAAATCACTATTGTATATTGTTTGTTGATATGTACATATGTAATAAATATATGAAGGCATGGATAGGGGGATAAACAATCAAATTCAGGATTGTAGCTTTTTTTAAGAAGGGGTGTAGAGAGTAAGGATGAGGAGAGCATGAAAGATTGCCCAGGGACCTTAAACTGTACTGGTGATGTTTTTATTTCCTAATCTGGGTAGTGGGTACACAGGTTTTTGTTATATTTTTATGGATACCCTTTTGTATATTTGATATAGTCTGTACAATTTAAAGCCTTCTCTGAAATTGGGGCCTTTCTATAAGATTCATATTGGCTGCAAATATTCTCATACTCTGACAGTGTTCTTAAATGATTTTATGCACACCTCTTCCCCAGATCATCCTGTCGCATGTCCCCAAATCATGTTCTTCCCAAGTGCCTAACCATTTCATCAGAGAATACATTAGCCACAGTCTGTGACTTGATATAGATATTACCTCCTCTCATAGCCAACTGGCCATTAGGAACTAGCCCGGAGGACACAGGTGTGGGTTAAGGGCGCTATAGACATCTAGCAGGAATAGTCACATTGGAATATAAATTATCTGCCCCTAAAAGTTATCTTTACCTGCTGAATCTTCTTAAGACTGGTCCTATAAATCACACTTCCACCCGATGGTAAGTTATTTATTGTTGGGTCTGATTTTTATTACTTTGAGTTTGAATAGCACATAGTTTATGAAAGGAAAATCAGATTATATAGTCATATATTGTCCTGTGGTCAAACTTGAAATCTCCACAAAACCTCATGTAATATGACAGGGATTTTTCATGAATGAATAGTTGCTTAGTGAAGGAGCCATGACCCTGCTGAAAACTCAACAAGCCCCCATTCTAATTCTATTGGGACTTGCCTCAATTTCCAGTCAGCATCCATATCTGCCACAGATACTTCTGACCATTGTATCTGAGGGATTGGCTCTTTTATTTAGTCAAGCAAGTGGTTTCTCAAATTGGTTATTTGAGAAAAAATTTAAGAATTTATTTTAGCATTTTGGACACAGAGCCTAAGCTGTTTTTGAAAACATGTGTGTGTATGACTATGTCACAGTGATGAAATGGTGCATAGTCATGCAGTATACATTGGTAGTATTGTATGATGCCAAAACACTATTTGCTAAAGTTATTTCAGTGCAAATAAAAGTTAAACATATCCTTCTGTGGATAACATGTGAATAGCTGATACTGGCTTTTATTGAAGGTGACACAGAGAGGAAGCTGGGGTGGGAAAGCAGGTGAAGGAGGCAAACAGTAAACTTTTTTATATACTTTTACTTTATAAATTTCCACAGCGTCTACTCTTGTCTAATTTCTTTTTACTGACTGTAAGAGAAAAAGCTGAATGGCATTCTCCTTTTCAGATATCTAATAGAGAATGCACATGATCATCTCTTCATTAAGAAAGAAAATAAAGAGAAAAAAAAGTTGTCTCATGAACTGAAGCAGAGAAGAGTTGAATTACAACAGCAATGAAGCAAGGTGATTAACAGAAATTAACACATTTTAATGACAAATAAAAGAAGTTTGGAAGTAGAAAACTGGTAGGTGTATGTTCCTATTATGGTATATTTATTTGATGCCAGACTGTTCCTGATTGTGGATACATCATTTTCTGTACATCAGTTTACAAATGAATTTCTCCAATATAGAGATGAACAGCTCATTAACTTTTATTTTATTTTATTTCTTTTTTTACTTGAATGTAAGATCTTGTGACATATTTCTATAAAAGTATGTAGCAAAACAATACCAAGTCTTAAAAACCTACTATCAGCAGAAACAGCCATGGGCTAGATAGATACTTCATGCTGGTTCCATTTGTGAGTCATCAAACATGTAGGTGTGTCAAGGAGCAGCAACTGGCTACCCACCTCAAAATGGACTCACTTCCAAATATAAGGTCTTTTGCTTGCTTTGTTCTCCCCACTGGAAAAATTATGGTTCTGCACTGTGGTTTGGCTCTGTTTTGTCTGACTTTTTACAATGACAGTAGGGTACAAAGGATGTGAAGGAAAGGCCCCACATTAATAACGATTGGTTCCATTAGTGCACAGGGAGAACTTAAAAGAAGTTTAAAGGCAAAAGGCCTTTGAAGGCCGTCAGCACAGTGATTCTTTTATTAAAGGCATTTGTCTTAGTGAACAAGTCACAGGATAATTACTGTGGAGCCTTTTGCATGTGTAACATATGCTGTTATGGTAAAAAGAATTGTAAATGAATGAGTCAAGGCTTCCGTCTGACTTCACATTATGGGAATACAAACTTTGCAATGATTGGGATAAAACACTGTGTTCACTAGGAAAAGAGACAGTGAAAGTTAGAGATGGCTGCATTTGGACATACAGAAGCTCTCCCAGTGACAACATTCATGAGGTTTTTTAATAACAACTATTCACACAATAATTTGGACTCTCATTGCTCCTCCTTCTTTTTACCTTCTGTCACCTGCTCTTTGTCTTCTTCTTATTTTTCCATTAAATTTCCTTAACCATCTGACGTTTTTCTTCTTGGCATTTACAGTCAATTTAATTCCTCTCCCTAGAGTGCATAGACTCCCAAGTCTGCAGGCTTAAATGTTAAATACTGGTAAAGAAGAAGCTTAAAGTGATGGAAAGAACATGGACTTTACAGACACGCCGGCCAGAGTTTTATCCCCGACTCTGCCACTTACTAGCCAGATGATCCTGGTTGGAGTGTCAGCAGGTGTTTTTTAAATTCACTGAGCCTCACTACTTTCATCTTTGTATTAGAGCTAATGACACCTGTCTTAGCTCTCATCATCACATCTCTGTTCATATGCTCAGCCAGATATCTCTCTTTGTGGAAAGCCTTTTCTCTATAACTGCACTTAGCCAACCTCTACTCACTCATTCTTCAAGTCTCACCCAAACAAGTTCTCCTCAAGAAGACATTCTGGAGCCCACACTTTGGGATGCGTGTGCTGCTTCTGTACTTCCACAGCACCATTTCCCATATTTCTACCTCAACATTTTCTATAGATTATCAGAATTACATATGCATGTGTGAGTCTCTAACTAGGACAAGGGGTCCCTGAAGATAAAAACCATGTTATCTCACTCTTGGTACCCTAGCATCCACTGCAATGCCTGATCCTAGGGAGCTGTTTAATAAGTAAATGTTTGTAAAACAGAATTATTCTTTGAATTATGGTTTGCCTTGAAATTAAAATTGCACATTTTGTATAAAACACCTAGCATACCTGGCACTTAGTTGGCTGTTACTTCTGATTAATCTAATTTAAAAAATCATAATGACAATGGGAAGATATTATTTCATAGTCTATTTTTGTTTGTTAGTTTAATGTTAGTTACAGAGTAGATGGCCTTGAAACTTAAGTCAAGTTTTGCTGTCCCAGGATAAATAAGCAAAGGCCATTGCTAATCACTCCTACCTGGTGCTTAGTGATCACAAATTAAGTATCTACTGTTGATTGAAAAGATAAAATGTCATCTCCCTGTGAAGTTCTGTTTTGCTCTTCTTGACATATTTTCACACTTCCTTCTTTGAAGTCTCATAAAACTTTTCTCATATTTTCATTACAGTGCTTTTCAGACTATACATGTCCACTTTTTCTATGAAACTCTGAGGTATTTCTAAACAAGTCCTATTTGACATGTCTCATTCATTATCAGTACCTAGCATAGTGTCTGATACAGTAGATATTCATATTCATATATAGGATGAGGATTTATCAATGTTAACTGGACTAGTATTAAAAAATTCTGCTTCTGGTTCTTCCACTCATCCAACGTGATAAAACTCTAGCAAGTCAAACTTTCCTAGGAGTTTCTAATAGTCATCCCCTGCACTGCCTCCACCTAATTTATTCCACGAATTCTTCATTAGATACTGAAAATTGATACCTTGGTACACATAAGTTTGAGTAATCAAAATTTTCAAACCAGTGGAGTGTGACAGTAATTGTTTCCTCTAGATATGTGAGGTACCTATTGAAGATTTCCACCTGATATTGCTTGAATTGAGGCTGATATTTCCATACAGTGGTCCCATTCTAATCTGGCTTGGTAGCAAGAGATTATAACTCACTGCAGTTTAGGCATGAATTCTATGGTAGAAGAGACTCAACGTAGTAAGTAACCTTCTGCTGATGATTCATCATGCAGTAACTTGTGATGAATAGCTCCTGACTAAAATCTCAAAGTCTGAGAAGAAAGGTGAGACTCCTTCGATGGCTTTTAGTTTTCAATGCCCTTTCTATTTTACAAAAAGTTTCTTGGAAAGAGACATCCAAGTGAATTTGGAGAGCTACTCTGTATCACAATTCATTGTTTTCTCAAAACGTTTTTGTTTATTATCAGTAGAAATTAAGATAAGTGAGACCTCCTGGAGATATTCTAGCATCATTAGTACTCAAGTAAGAGTGCTCCTCAACTGTAGAGGAGAGTCACTTAAATCTAATAGGAAGTCAGGAGATGTGTAACCACTTCCATTGCTATTCTTATGCTAGGCCTTACTAGCATAGTGAGACCCATTTGCATGCCTTCTGCTGAATTTGACAGACAATATGGGAAGTTACAAAGACCTTCATCATGATTGCACAGTTCATGGAATTATGCTATTTGATGTGGTAATAAATGAATAATAAAATAGTCATCCAAATTAGTTGAAATCCAGTGAGCAGAAGAAGTTAAACTGACAGAACAGTAAAATAATTTACATTATTGCCTGGAGAATAAGGTGATAAATCTAGGGTCAAGAAAGAGAGTAAAGATAGGAGAAAGTGGATGGATGAAAAGATTAGTGGTCACTCTGAAATTAATAATCAGATGTAACATGAGTGAATGAGAGAGATGGGAGGAGACAAAGTTTCAGTCAAAGATGAAAATGTTTCAATATCATTTTTCAGGAAAGGAGAAGTACCAAATTATTATCAGGATGAAGATATGAGCACAGGAATGAATGGCTGAGGTACAGTGGAAGTAATATCGAAAAATGCAAAGGCTTAAAAATTTGGAGACCAAGGAGTTAAATGGCTCATCTGTGTGGTGATAAAATTTGGGGTAGAGCTGAGACATTTTGGAACTGATAATTTTGGCTAGGTTTAAAATTCTTCAATGAATATGAAAATATACAAGAGGTTTATAGGAGGCAGCAATACAGGAGAAGTAGAGGTTATGCAGCTACATTAATTTCATAGGTTCAGAAGGTTTTACCAGCTTAGAGAGGTAATGGAATCAAGAGCAAGATTGATACTGCTATGGTCTGAATATTTTATCTCCCTCAAAATTCATATATTAAAATCCTAATTCCTAAAATGATGGTATTAGGAGGTGGGAAATTTGGGTGGTGATTAGGTCATGAAAGTGGAGTCTTCATGAATGAGACTAGTGCCCTTATAAAAGAGACCAATAGAGCTAGCCACCATGTAAGAACAGAGCTAAAAGGCACCATCTATGAAACAGAAAGTTGGCCCTCTAAGACACTGAATCTGTCAGAACCTTGTTCTTGGACTTCCCAATTCCAGATCTGTGAGAAATAAAATTATCTTCCTTATAAGTGAACCAGTTTATGATGTTTTTTAATATCAATAGCAACCTGAGTGGACCAAGATAGTAAATTGATACTACGAAGTGGGGTGCTGCTGTAACGAATACCTAGAATGCGCAAGTGTCTTTGAAACTGGGTAATTGGTAGAGGCTTGAAGAGTTTTGAGGTGCATGGTAGAAAAACCCTATATTGTCATGAACATTCTGTTAATGGTGATTCTGGTGAGAGTTCAGAGGAGAGGAGAAAAGCTATAGAGAAAGCTCCAGACTTCTCAGAGAATACCAAAGTGGTTGTAATCAGAATGTTCGTACAGTATTCCCCCTTATCTGTGGGTTTGCTTTCTGAAGTTTCAATCATCTGCAGTCAACTGTGGTCTGAAAATAGGTGAGTACAGTATAACACAATATTTGGGGGGGGGGAAAGAAAGACCACATTAACATAGGATTTATTACAGTGTAATCTTGTATTAATAATTGTTATTTTCATTGTTAGTTATTATTGTTAACATCTTACTATGAGTAACGTATAAATTAAACTTTATTATAGTTACATATATATAGGGAAAATAGTATTGATATTATAGAGTTTGGTGCTATCTGTGGTTACAGACATCCACTGGGAGTCTTGAAATGTATACCCCTTGGTTAAGGGAGGCTATTGTACAAATATTATGGTAAAGGCCATTCTGATGAGGCCCCATATAGAAATGAGGAACATGTTATTGAACAATGGAGGAAAGGTCATCATTGTTATAAAGTAGCAAAGAACTTGACTGAATTGTGTTTGTGTTCTACTGTTTTGTAGAAGACAAAACTTGAGAGTAATGAAATTGGATATTTGGATGAGGAAACTTTTAAGCAATGTTAAAGGTATGGCTTGGATTCTTTTGAATGCTTATAATAAAATATGAGTAGAGAGAAATGATTTAAAGATACTGTATGGGGGAGGGACACAATTGTAACACTGGCTTGGGCAGGACAAACAACATTACATGTAACCAAAATGTTTGTACCCCGATAATATTCTCAATAAATTTTAAAAAATATTTATTAAAGAACAAAAACCATATGATTCTGTCAATAGATGCAGAAAAGCATTTGACAAATTCCAACACACCTTTATGATAAAAACTCTCAACAAAATAGGCATAGAAGTTCCATACCTTAAATTTATCAAATCCATCTATGACCAACCCACTGCTAATATCATTCTAAATGGGGAAAAATTGAAATCTTTCCCTCTTCGAACTGGAACTAGACAAGGATGCCCACTATCTCCTCTCCTATTCAACATAGTGCTTGAAGTCCAAGCGATAGCAATCAGACAAGAGAGGGGTATTAAGGGCATTCAAGTGGGGGCAGATGAAATCAAACTCTCACTCTTCGCCGATGATATGATATTATACCTAGCAAATGCCATGGACTCTTTCAAGAGACACCTAGATTTGAAAAATGAATTCGGTAAAGTTTCAGGCTATAAAATCAATATACACAAATCAGAAGCATTCATATATGCCAAGAACCATCAAGCAGAAACCCAAATCAAAAATGCAATATCTTTTACTATAGCCCCAAAGAAAATTAAATATCTAGGAGTATATTTAACCAAAGATACAAAAGATTTATACAAGGAGAACTAGGAATCACTAAAAAAAAGAAATTTCAAATGATTTAAACAGATGGAAAAATCTATGTTGGTCATGGATTGGCAGAATCAATATCGTTAAAATGTCAATATTACCTAAAGTGATCTACAGAATCAATGCAATTCCCATCAAAATACCATCATCAATCTTTACAGATCTAGAAAAAACAATTCTTCACTTTGTATGGAACCAGAAAAAACCTCGTATAGCCAAAGCAAAATTAAGTAAAAAGAACAATCTGGGAGGCATCAGTCTTCCAGACCTCAAGGTGTACTCTAAAGCAATTATAGTTAAATCATCCTTGTACTGGCATAAGAACAGAAGTATCAATATCTGGAATAGATCTGAGATACCAGAGATGAAACCATCAGTATACGATAATCTAATCTTTGATAAACCAGACAAAAATATACAATGGGGAAAAGAATCTCTCTTCAATAAATGGTGCCTAGAAAACCGGCTAGCTACATGCAGAAGAATGAAGCAGGATCCCTTCCTCTCACCTCTCACAA
>VBSM01003018.1:7474855-7498537 GCA_008086735.1 Cheirogaleus medius
CTCCAAAGAAGACAGAATAACAGCAAGCAAACATATAAAAAAATGTTCATCATCAATAATCATCAGAGAAATGTAAATCAAAACCACAGTGAGATACCACCTAACCCCAGTGAGAATGGCCTATATCAAGAAATCCCAAAACAACAAATGCTGGTGAGGATGTGGAGAGACAGGAACTCTCTTTCACTGCTGGTGGGACTGCAAAGTAGTGCAACCTTTGTCGAAAAGAATTTGGAGATACCTGAAGCAGCTAGAAATAGAAATACCATTCGACCCAGCAATAGTATTGTTGGGCATCTTCCCAAAAGAGCATAAGTCATTCTATTATAAAGACATCTGCACCTGTATGTTTATGGCAGCACAATTGTCTATTGCACAATCATGGAAACAACCCAAGTGCCCTTCAATTTATGATTGGATAACTAAAATGTGGTATATGCTCACAATGGAATATTATTCAATTCTAAGAAACGACAGTGAGCTAACACCATTTATGCTATCCTGGATTAAGCTTAAACCTGTTATCCAACGTGAGGCGACACAAGACATGGAAAATGGGCTCCATATCTACTCGCTATCAAATTCGTACTGACTGATTAAAACTATGGCTTTCAAATGGTGGTAGTGTTCACCAGAGTTTCGGATGGGGGTGGGGCAAGACCCACATCATAGGGATGTGGCGAGCATTGTGGGGTGGAAGGGCATACCTCTAACCCTTCTTAGGAAGAGACAAAGTTATACAATGTATCCAAAATGAAAAAAAAAAATCTTTTGTCGTATGGAGGGCAGACAGGAGAGGGGAGGAAGTGTAGAGTTACATAATGTGTGCCATGCGCGCCACCTGGGGATTGGACTCGCTTGAAGCTCTGGCATGTGGGGGGAGGAGGGGTGGTAGGGTCAATGTATGTAACCCTAATAAGATTTGTACCCCCATTATATGGTGAAATAAAAGGAAAAAATATTTATTAAACAACAAAAAAGACAAGATTGTTAATCAAAACAGAACCAGCTATTAACAATTTAGAAAATTATCAGCCTACCCATATTAGACTAAAATGAGGAAACCTGTCCAGGAGAAAATGAAGGTGTGGCTAAGGCATCATTTATTTTATAAGGAGATTCATATGGATCAGCCATCTGAACAGAAGCCAGGGCATATTGTCGAAGCCAGTAGAAGAATGACTCTAGGGACATTTCTGTTTTTAATTAATTACATTTTTTAGGACCTGTGATTTTATTTATTTATTTATTTATTTATTGTATTGGTGCATAATATATGTACGTAGTTTCAGAGTACATGTGATAATTTATCATATTATTGTAATTTGTAATTGTAATTTGTAAAGGTCAAATCTGTGTACTTGGGATATCCATCACCTTATAAATTTGTCTTTTCTTTAGACTGGAACCATTCCCATTCTTCCCTGATCTTTGAGGCTGTGTTTCCTATCCCAATACTAGTGTGTCAGGGACTGGGAATCAATATTATATCAAAGGAGGGGCTACCACTCTCCTGCACTGCTTCACATTGCAGGTTCTTCTCCCCACATTCTATTGTCATGCTCCTTGGCTGCCTCAGGTGGAGCTCTATTGGGCCCCAGTGTGCCTTGTATTGCACCCAACAAATCTGTGGAGGTATGGCTGCCTCAACCTAGAATTCAAAGTTGCCCTGAAGAGGTGCAGGCCCAGGCAAAGAATTGCCGTAGTAGTGGGCTTGAGGAGGCACCACAGAGAACCACCACCAGGGAAATACCCAGTGGAGCTATGAAGTTAGTGCTCCCCACCTGTCCCTAGGTGGTACTATATCTAGACCCTAGACTGGTATATCCACCAGCATGCAATTCCAGGCTAGGAGAGATGCAGACATTCAACTACAAATCATGAGAGTTGCAGAATGGACTATATCCAGCAAAGCCATGAAGGCAAAGCCTTCCAAAAATTTGAGTACCAAATTCCTGCCCCATTGTGGGACATTGAATGAAATATTATTCTAAAGCTTTAAGATTTAATGTTGTTTGCCCTTTTGGTTTTTGGACCTGCTTTGAACCTTTTGCTAAGGTTCCTATTTCCTGTTTTGGGAATGGGAATGTCTGTCCTGTGCGTATTGTCCTACCATTGTATTTCATGAGCACATAATTTGTTTGATTTCACACATTCACTACTGGGAAGAAATTTGCCTCAGGATGAATTGTTCCTTGAGTCTCACCCATATCTGATTTAGATGATATTAAGATGAGACTTTGGACTTAGACATATGATTTGATGCTGGAATGGGTTAAGACATTTGGTCTATTGGGATGGAATGAATGCATTTTGCCTGTGAAAAAGACGTGAATTTTGGAGATCTGGAGCAGAATGCTGTGGCCTAAATTTGTATGTTCCCCCAAAATTCATATGTCATAATCTTAACCCCCAAGGTGATGATTTTATGAGTGGGTCCCTTTGGTAGGTGATTATGTCATCAAGGCAAAAACTCTCATAAATGGGATTATTGCCTTTATATAAGAGACCCCAGAGAGCTAGATTACCCCTTTCACCGTGTGAAGGTACAGTTAGAAGGTGCCATCTATGAACCAGAAAGTGGGCACTCACCAGACACTCAGTCTGACGGCACCTTGACCTTGGTTTTACCAACCTCAGGAAGTGTGAGAATTAATTTTCCATAGTTGATAAACTACCCAGTTTATGGCATTTTGTTAGGGTAGCCTAAACAATCTAAGACCGATACTGATTCCACCTCCTAAACTTGAGGTAATTGAGGAGTGGAAGGATGAATAGACTCTATTAGACATATTTGCTAATAAAACTCCAGGTTATCCCTGATTCTGTTGGAATTGTTTCTGAATAACTGTTCACTTGTGAGAGTATGAAGAAATTTGGGCTTACTTTATTCCCTTTGGCTATGTGCCTCTCATTCACACTTTGTATTTTTTTTCTGGCCGAGACGTACAAAATGTTCTAAAATGATATTTCTAAACCTTTTTTGATTGTGTTTTATTATCAGCCTTCTAAGTAGGATTTTTGGAGGGTTTTTTTTTCCCTCCCTAATAACCTTCCCATGAAATTTGAAAACCAGATATGCATGAAAATATCTGATTTTATGATGTACTTTTCTGTGCTTTATACATAAAATAGTAAGAATATTCCTCTTCCCCATAGAACCAATTTTTGTCTCATTAGGAGTGTTATAGTCCCTGTGAAGAAATCATATTCTAAAATATCAATGGCTCATTAGTACATAAATAATCACTGTGTCCTGCTCTTTCTTTTACCTTTGCTTTTCATGCCTAATACCCCAATTTCTGTTCTCTACAATTCTGTAATGTAATGATGAGTGTGATTTGCTGATGAGTAGGATTTAGATAACCTGTGCTTCAGTTCTGACTCTGTAACTAATTTTCAATGTGACCTTTGGCAAGACAAGCAAGATTTTAATGGTGCCATTTCTTCAGTATGTCAATAGGGCACTATGTTGTAAGGTAAAACTCTGTTATAACAGAGAAATTTAATTTGAAATACCTAAAGTCCTGCATAATAGAAGAAAGGAATATTCTTTATAATTTTAAAAAGGCTGATGAGAAAAAGGAAGTTTTTACCCCAGAAGCAGGAATTTAGAGATAAAAAGATGTTTCAAGGATGTCAAATGTTTCTTAATGGTGTTGGCAGTTTTCATGTGAATTTTGTGGATGTTCATCATGTTGCAACAGGGGCCAAACACAGCACCTATGATCACAAAACAATGACTAAACTTGTAATCAACCAAAGTTCATGGGACCTTGAGCTGCTTTCTAATATGTTATCACCTCCTGGCCATTGGGACAAATTTTCCATTTTATACATTCTTTCTGGAACCAGCACACATTTGTATTTATGTTACAAAACAAGGCAGAAGCCATGGTGCTATTTATCGACCATTACCGTAGACATAGTATGTGCTAATTGTTCAGCATACACTAAGAGCATATGGCATTTATGAGGTGATTTTCAAAACTTCAAGTAAAATAATTTCTGCTTCCTTAGTTGTCTTCTGAGTTCCATTGTTACAATTTGAGCTTTGTTCAAGTATGGGACACATTCCAATATGTAAGATTTAGCTTTTACTTACCAAACCTTTGACTTAACAGTTTGAAATTTTCACAAGGCAAAATAACATGAATAATGGAATTTGGCACTATATCCTACCAAGATTTATTGGAAGAGTAAAAACTAGAGTCCAAAGTGTATCTAAAGGATTAGGTTGGAGTTCATTAATATCATGCATTTGGAATTAAGCTTCATGTTTTATATATCTTTATTGAAAAATGTGCTTCCTGTCATTTTGCCACATGTCTCTGTTCATCATTTGAAACTCCTCTCTACTCTTATGTTTGCAGGGTCATTTCTGGAGTTGTGAGATTGTGTTGCCTTGATTAAATCAATGGTATGATTTCAAACAAGCTAGGATCCATGGTGTAAGTAAAGTGTTTCAACATTATCTTGCACTCAGAACACTGATACAGATATTTTATCAACTAGCAAATGGGAAATTTATGTTATTGCTTGCCTTAAAGTATCACAAATATTATATTTGAGTTGATGGACACAGCATGGAATTATCCTTATTGTGGTTCAGCAGTGTCAAAGCTGGGGAACTAGGCTTCAAGAGTGTTGGATAAATGTTTCTAAGCATTTAGAGAGCAGAATGCATCTCCAACAGATTTAAACTGAAGTTTTGTTTACAACATAATACCATTTGCAAATGAAATATACATTTTAGCCTGGACACTTGATTTATCTCCATATTTATTTGTGGAAAGCACCTGTTGTGCCAAAGAAAAATTGGTCTCCATGCAATATCTAGTGAAGGAAGAGAGCAAGCCATGAAGTTATGAATTCAGACTTCAGGTAAAACCTTTCCATGAGTCCCTGCCCCCCAGATATCTCCTCCCTTACATCTGTGATCATCATTGTCTTCCTCTAAAACACTAATGAAACTGAAAGAGGTAGCCTCTAAGGACTTATATGTTATCTGACACACCAACATGGATGACTTATTCAGCTATCTTCATCAGAGTGTAGAAACAGAGCAGGGTGAATAATACTAATAGACTGCAGAGAAGGATAGGTGAGAGGCTATGATATTTCACTAAGTGAAGATTCTGTGTGGAGAAAACCATATATGACTTTTAAAATCTGACATTCCTAAAATTAACCATGGCACACGTACCTTTTTTGCCTTCAATTACTTGTTCTGATCCCGCTCATGCATCAGAATCCACCTCAATAGCTCCAAGCAACCCTGGTCCCTCTATCCCTTGCACCATCACTGCCTCTGTCTTTATCGGTAGCAGTTATAGCACATAGTGCAATTATGTTTTTACTTCTGGCTCAATATGCAGGCTGAGAGGTCCTCTACAGTAGAAGTATTGCCTTATTTTATTTTGTTTTACTTTACTTTCTTTCAAAGTGTTATGGGGGGATGAAGCTCCAGTCAGCTGATGCCCTTGGGTTCACTTCCCATTACCAAAGTGTCGCCTTATTATTCATCTTTGTTTTGCTAACACCTTCCCAGTGCCTGGGACTAAATATATGATCAGTTGAATGAATTAATGAATAGATAAATTAGTGAACGACTCAACATCCATAATGCTGGAGACTTAATCTTATCTCAGCCACCTTTACTATTGGAATTGATCAACTATTTGGTATACAGTTGTATGTTTAATGAATGGGCTATAAAATATGAATGCAGACAGATTTGTGCAAAGGCCACAAGTCAAAAAGATAATCATCTTTCATAAGCACTTATCCATGAAGGTAAACAGAGGGTATTTCTAACACCTCTACGACTTAATTCCATTCATTCCCAAACTAGGTATTGATCATCTTTTATGTGCTCCATGACTGCTTTTGTTTTGGGGTACAGCAGTGAAAAAAATGGCACAAAAATTCCTATTAACATGATGTTTTAGCAGATGGGAATTTATTTATTTAATTATTTATTTATTTATTTATTTATTTATTTATTTTTGCCCTAAGTACTGTAGTAAGTAGTAAGTACTTGATGTGTATGATTTCATTTAATCATCAAACCATCACAGGAAGTATATAAAATTATTGTTCTCATTTTTACAAGAAGTAGATTAGATATACAGAGGCTTATACAATCTTCTATACCATTTCCAAAGTGTTTCCGACCTTTTGGAGTGATTGACAGGTTGTGGTTATATAACAGATCACATGGCAGGTTACATAACAGGGTAGGTTATATAACAATTTTCATTTCTGCACATGTCTTCTTCCCCAGAATCCTTCATGTAGCTTCACCCATGTTATGCTAATTAGATGATAATGAGTCCTAGGTTTTTTCAAGGTTACTAGGAAATTAAATTTTAGTTTTTAGAAAGTTATAACAGCTGTCATTTGGCTAGGCTATGGTTGCAAAATACCTTATGTTTATAGCACAAATAATTCTCTTAATTGAGAATAGTAGATCAATATTTTTCTTAGCATGCATAGTAAAGAAAAAGTTCCACAATGGAAAGAAGCAATCTTAAACAAGACATAAGTTTCTAAGCATATTTATAATCTCAAAAATAAAAACTATTGCCATTAAATAGCAAAACCCAATAACATGTTATAAATAATATAAATCATGATATTGTTAGGTCTGCTGGAGGGTAAACAGGTGGCAAAGCGAATAAGGTCAGACAGAAGGAATAGAATTGTAGCTAGGAACAAAATTGTGGCTAGAAGATAGAGAAAAAAAAATGGTGGAGTAAAGGTAACCTCTTGAATTCCTGCTCCCAGAGAAAGAGGCATAGATCTCGGTCTCCTACACATGAGTGGAACGCTCCCCCACAAGAACATAATTGTGAATCAGCAGAGAATCAGCATGGGACACACAAAACAGGAAGAAAAAAAGGTGAACGGGAGATAGGATTGCAAACTCTGGAGAGTGCAAAACAAACAATAGACAATAGAGCATGGATGGCTGCCCCTGCTGGGCTGCTGAGTGAAGTGGGATCAGACCCACAGGAGAACTTCTTGCTTCCTCACTGACTTCCACACCCACTCAGACAGGGATATGCCTGAAGGTGGAAAATCATGGCAGGAGGCATGGGGTTCTGTGGAGAGGAGACAATAGTGGGAAGCTTCATGAACTCCCCGGAGCTCTGTGCCAGGACTGCACTAAGCAGGGGAGGGATCTGGTCTAGGCTACTGTGAGAGGTATTTAGGAGACAGGTAACTTGCCTCTGGCACCCAGCAGATCCAGACCTATGGAGGTGATCACTAAGTAGGGGACTCTAACCTGGAAACTGCTGAGGGTGAATAGTCATGCTCAGGGTGGGTCAGTAAGAGCGAGAGCTCCTGCTGGACAGGCGTGAGACTGTGGGAGGGTGACATAAAAGAGACAACAGGGCATCCTGATGACCCAGCTCCATGATACTCCATCTACCATCTCCTGAACAGTCACCCCCAGTGCCAGCACTCTGTGGGTGGCTGCTCACCATTGTTGGGGTCCACAGCCCAGCTGCTATGGTGTGATACAGGTTGTCTGGCACCTCCCTTCCCCCAGCCTGGGGACTCTTGTGACAAGCTCCAACCTTACACGATCTATGATCAACTAGCCTGGCCAGTCTTGATGGATGAATTCTGAACACTTTCCTAGTCATGAGGAGGCTAATGACTGTGGGAATTACAGGCACTGGGGCTCCAGGCAGACTGGAGAACCACTCACTTCCTCTAGCCAGCATCTTTTACACAAAAAGTGGTAGGTTCCACCCCTGGAGGTATGGTGAGACAAGAAAAGTGACTTTCCCTCTGCAACTAGTGTGAATCCACAGGGTGTTGGCACAGATCAATAGCTGACAGCCCAGTGACTTTGCTCTTCAGACGAGTTTAAGTCACCCAGTAGGATTATAACGCTGGGGCTGGATCTCTGCCACATGTCAGCTGCCAACAGTAAGGTCAGGGAACAAGAATCTTTGCAAGAGGCCACAATAGGCTCCCCAAGTAACACCGCCCATCAGGAGCAGCCTCCCAACTGTGGTGGGAAAACCCTGAACAACACAATAGTGCCTCCCCCCAGTGGAATATCAAGTAACCATAGAAGTGCACACATCCAGGTTGATAGGCAGCAGCTGTGATCTGCCTTGCTCCTATAGCACATGCAGGAACAGAGGCTACACAAGGCCTGTTACTTCTGAAACAAAAAAGCAATGGCTGATCCAGATGGGAAGAGATCAAAAAGAACTCTGGAAGTGTGAAGAATCAAATGGAAAGCCACTCCCCCAAAGAGGAACACCAGCTCTCAAGCAATGGACATGAACCAAATTCAGAACACTAAAATGACAGAAGAAGAATTACAAACATGGATTGTAAGAAATCTGTGATGTGCAAGAAAAAATTGATAACCAACACAAAGAAACCACACACACAAAAATCCAGGAATTGGAAGAAAAATTCACTAAAGAAATTGAAATAAAAATTAAATAAAAATCAAAAAAAACGCCTAGAAATGAAGAATCTATTCAGGGAACTACAAAACACAGTGGAAAGCCTGAAGAACAGGGTAGATCAAACAGAAAAAGAATCTCAGAGATTGAAGATAACAACTTCCAATTAAATAAGTTAGTCACAGAGACAGAGCAGGGAAATAGGAGAAAAGAGCAAAGCTTACAAGAAATGTGAGATTATATGAAGACACCTAACTTGAGATTGTTGGGGATTCTGCAAGGGGAAGAAGAAAACACGCAAGGGTTGGATAAGATATTTGCAGATATAATTGAGGAAAATTTCCCAAGCCTTGCTAAAAATCTATATAACCAAGTACAAGAAGGTCAAAGGATCCCTAAAAGATTCAATGCAAATAGGAAGACACCACAACATGTCGTCATCAGACTGACCTAAATATCAACTAAAGAGGCCCTTCTATGAGCTGTAAGGTGAAAGAAGCAAGTAACGTACAAAGGTAAGCCGATCCAAGTATGCCAGACTTCTCAACTGAAACATTACAGGCAAGGAGAGATTGGGGCCCCATTCTCACTCTTTTGAAACAGAATAATGCCAAGCCTAGAATCTTGTTCCCTGAAAAACTAAGTTCTATATACAAAGGAGAAATAAAGACATTCTCAGATAAGCAAAGACTGAGGGAATTCACCAAGACAAGACCAGTCCTCCAAGAAGTACTCAAAGCAGTGTTACACAAGGATCAGCACAATAAACACTCACAAATGTAAAACCACTCAAAAGCTAAAGATTAAAGGCCAGATACCACAATGGCTCAAGAGAGAAAACAAAGCAACAAAGTTCAACCCAATAAGATGACCAGAAATTTGCCCCAACTATCAGTTCTCTCAATAAATGTGAATGGCTTAAATTCCACACTCAAGAGACATAGGCTGGCAGAATGGATAAAAGAAAATATAAGCCAAGTATCTGCTGTCTTCAGGAAACTCATTTAACTTGCAAGGATGTATATAGACTAAAGGTTAAGAGTTGGAGACCAGTATTTCAAGTAAATGGAAGCCAAAAGAAGGCTGGTGTGGCAGTTTTGATTTCGGATAACTTAGTTTTTAAACCAACAAAAGTAATGAAAAGCAAAGAGGGTCATTATATAATGGTGAAGGGTACAGTTCAACAAGAAGACATAACAATTTTAAATATGTATGCACACAACTTAGGTTCACCCAGATTCATAAAGCAAACCCTACTTTATCTATGCAAAATGATAAATGGCAACTCTATAATAGCTGGAGATTTTGACACCCTGCTGACTGCATAGGTCTGATCCTCCAAACAGAAAATTAATAAATAAATAATGGATTTAAACAAAATTCTATAACAATTGGGCCTGACTGACATTTACAGGACATTGTACCAAAAATCCAAAGAATATATCTTCTTCTCATCAGCTCATGGTACATTCTCTAAGATGGACCATATCCTAGGACACAAAGCAAGTTAAAATTTTTAAAATATAAAAATTATACTATGTATCTGCTCAGGTCACAGTGAAATAAAAGTAGAAATCACCCCTAACAGAAACTCTCATTTCTACACAAAAACATGGAAATAAAACAACCTTCTGCTGAAAGATTCCTTCATAAATGAGGAAATCAAGATGGAAATAAAAAAATTCTTTGAACTTAATGAAAAAGGAGACAAAAGTTATCAAATTCTGTGGGACACAACTAAAGTAGTCCTGAGAGGAAAGTTTATTTCCATAAAGGCCTATATCCAATAGAAAGAAAGATCACAAATAGACAACGTAATGAATTGACACAAAGACCTGGAAAAAGAAGAATAGACCGAACCCAAACCCAGCAGAAGAGGTGAAATGAACAAGATCAAATCAGAAATAAAAGAAATTGACAACAGGAATACTATATGAAAGTTCATGAAACAACAAGTTGGTTCTTAAAAAACAATAAACCAAATTGACACGCCTTTGGCTAGACTAACAAAAAGCAGAAAAGAAAAATTTCTAATAAGCTCCATCAGGAACAAAAAATGAGATATTACAACTAATTCCAAGGAGATACAAGATATAATCTATGAATACTACAGAAACCTTTATGCACACAAACTGGAAATGTGGAGGGAATGGACAAATGTTTAGAAACACACAGCCTCCCTAGGCTCAACCAGGAAGAAATAAAATTCCTGAACAGATCCATATCAAGTGCTGAAATAGAAACTGCAATTGAAAACCTTCCTAAAAGGTAAATTCCCAGACCAGATGGTTTCACACATGAATTTCACCACACCTAAACAGAAAATCTGGTGCCTATCTTGCAGAAATTATTCCACAACACTGAGAAGGATGGAATCCTACCCAATTCATTTTATCATGGCAACATAACACTGATACCAAAACAGGAAATGACACAACAGAAAATAAAACTAGGACCAATATCCCTTATGAATATAGATGCAAAAACTCTCAACAAAATCCTAGCTAACCAAATCAAGGTGCTTATCAAAAAAATGATCCATCACGACAAAGTGTGCTCATCACACAGAGGCAGGGATGGATCAACATATGCAAATCTATTAATGTAATTAACCACATAAACAGAAGTGAAAACAAAGACCCTATGATCCTTTCAATAGATGCATGAAAAGCATTTGACAAAATTCAACATCCTTTTATGATAAGAACACTTAAGAAAATAGGCATAGAGGGGGCTTACCTAAAAATGATTCAAGCCGTATATGACAGACCCAGAGCCAATATCATACTGAATGGAGAAAAATTGAAATCATTTCCACTTAGAACTGGAACCAGGCAAGGATGCCCACTTTCTCCAATTCTATTCAACATAGTTTTGGAAGTCCTGGCTATAGAAATCAGACAACAGAGTGGGATTAAAGGAATTCAAGCACGGGCAGAAAAGATCAAACTTTCACTCTTTACTGATGATATGATATTATATCTAGAAAACCTCAAGGATTCAACTAAGAGACTCCTTGAATTGGTATATGAATTTAGTAAAGTCTCAGGATACAAAATCAATACACACAAATCAGAGGCATTTATATACTCCAATAAGGGTCAAATTGAGAACCAAATCACAGACTCAATACCCTTCACAATAGCAACAAAGAAAATAAACTACCTAGAAATATATTTAACCAAGGAGGTAAGAAAAACTCTACAGGCAGAACTATATAACACTTAGGAAGGAAATAGCAGAGTATGTAAACAGGTGGAAAACAATACCATGCTCAAGGGTGGGCAGAATCAACATTGTTAAAATGTCTATATTACCCAAAGTGATCTACAGAGTCAATGCAATCCCTATTAAAACACCAACATCATTTTTCACAGATATAGAAAAATAATTTTATTCTTTGTATGGAACCAGAGAAGAACCCATATAACAAAAACAATTCAAGGCAATAAAAACAAACTGGGAGGTTCAATATGCCAGACTTCAAACTATACTACAAGGCTATAGTAATTAAGTTAGCTTGGGACTGGCACAAGAATAGGGATATTGACCAGTGGAAAAGAACAGAGAATCCACATATAAAACTATCCACATATGGCCATCTAATATTTGACAAAGGAGACAAAAACATACACTGGGGAAAAGAATCTTTATTCAATAAAGGGTGCTGGGAAAACTGAATAGCCACATGCAGAAGACTGAAGCAGGATCCAAACCTTTCACCTCTCACAAAAATAAACTCACACTGGGTCACAGACTTATACCTAAGATATGAAAGTATTAGAATTATAGGGGAAAACGTTGGGCATTCTCTTCTAGACATTGGCCGAGGCAAAGAATTTATTTAGAAGACCCCAAAAGCAATCACAGCAACAACAGAAAAAAATAAATTGGACTTCCTCAAACTAAAAAGCTTCTGCACAGCCAAGGAAACTCTCACCAGAGCAAACTGACAACCTACAGAATGGGAGAAAATTTTGCATGCTACACATCCAATAAAGGGCTGATAATTAGAATCTATTTAGAACTCAGGAAAATCAGCAAGGAAAATTCAAACAACCCTATCATAATTGGGCAAAGGACATGAAGAGAAACATTGCAAAAGAAGATAGAATAATGACCAACAAACATATGAAAACATGCTTAACGTCTCTAATCATCAGGGAAATGGAAAGGAAAACCACATTGTGATATCACTTATCCCCAGTGAGAATTGCCTTTGTCAAAAAGTCCCAAAACAATAAATGTTGGCTTGGATGTGGATAGACAGGAACACTGCTACACTGCTGATTGGACTGCAAACTAGTGCAACCTATGTGGAAAGCAATATGGAGATACCTTAAAGAGATACAAGTAGATCTACCATTTGATCCAGCAATCCCATTACTTAGCATCTACCCAAAAGAAAAAAAGACACTCTGTAAAGAAGTCATCTGCACTTCAATGTTTATAGCAGCACAATTCACAATAGCAACGATGCGGAAACAACCCAAGTGCCCATCAATACCTGAGTGGATTGATAAAATGTGGTATATGTATACCATGGAGTACTATTCAGCTATAAGAAACAATGGTGACATAGCATCTCTTGTATTTTCCTAGGTAGAGGTGGAACCCATTCTACTATGTGAAGTATCCCAAGAATGGGAAAAAAAAAGCACCATATGTACTCACCATCTAATTTGTTTCACTGATCAACACCTAAGTGCACATATAGGAATAACATTTATTGGGTTTTGGGCTGGTGGGACGGGGAAGGAGGGTTTGGGTATATACATACACAATGAGTGTGATGCACAACATCTGTTGGATGGTCATTCATGAAGCTCTGACTTGAGGGGGAGGGTGGAAGAGCAATATACATAACCTTAACATTTGTACCCCGATAATATGCTGAAATAAAAATAAAAAAATAAAAAATATGCTATGCTATATGCTATACATATATACTATATGCTATACATTGTGCAAGATGATTTAGAGATTACAGGAGAAAGACATATTTTATTTTTCTTAAATGTTTTTCTGTCTTCCAAAAATGAATCCTGGTGACTAACAGATCTATATTTCTTTGAAGAAAGTCATGATTAATAAATGTGGAAATTGAGTATTGGAAAAGCCTTATGGCTGTAAACAGTTTTCTAAGGGGAGTAGGGAGAAGAGAGAGAGAGAGGAGAGAGAGAGAGAGAGAGAGAGAGAGAGAGAGAGAGAGAGAGAAAGAAAGAGAGAGAGAGAATCTTGGAAGATCTAGGATCCAGGACTGGGACTTTGAGAGAAGAGAAGTAAGATTAATATTAGACGCCACGTGAAAGAAAAGTCTAGGAAAGGAAAACCCAGTAGCTAGAGTTAAAATGAAGTCTATCAGTAATTTTTTGGAGAGCTTTATTTTTTCCCAATGAGATCCTCTTTGTAAACTGATCCAACACCTATCTGTTTAATGTTGTTTAATGTTATTTAAGTAATGTGTATATAAAAGAAAATAATACATTTTAAAATAAGATCTTCCTTTGAATCTGTTGAAAAAGAGAGTATCTCAACATTCCTTCCTACATGTGACACTTTGTCAACTTAATGAAAGCAGCTATACTCCTAACAATAACCAGGCACTTAACAAATATTTGTTGAATAAAGAATTAGCTATCAGGCCTTATAGTCCTTTATAAGAGTCTAATCATCCTTCTTTTAGGGATTCTTTCAGTGTCTTTTGAAAATAACACTAAGAATAAACACAGTCTTATAATATCAGTGAAAACTCTGTGCTAGTGCCACCTTTAAAGGGAAGTTAACCAAGTCAGAGAGCAAGTATACTTTGTTCAAAGTAGTAATAGCAAATAAGCAGTTGTGTGCAAATCAGATATTATGAATTATGACACTTTGTCCATTAAAATGTGTACCCAAAATGCCTGATGCGCAATGGCACATAGACCAAAATATCGAGCAAGGGAAAAATTAGTCTCTTGACACACTTTGGCAGATGGAAAGGAATAAAGATATTGAATAATGATACCAACCTTTCTCAGTTTCCTGGACAAATCCCAAAGAACATAAACTGCATTTTTCTCTCTAGTGTTGGTTTTAAGTACCACTCTCTTTCTTGAAATATGTTAGCATTTGGATTTAACAACTACTGATTCTCACAGGACCACATCCATGCCCAATCATGTGTTAAAGGACTCAGTCCCTCCTTATTCATACACAGAGCTGTAATTGAAAAAAAATATAATCATAGAGGTACATGAAGAATAGAAAAGGACAGGTGGGAAAGATCTCTAAGAATGAAATAGGAATACTGACACCTTTCTTGGATACTAACTCACAGCAAGCATAAAGTCCATAACACTGTCAAAATATTGTTTGCCATCAACTCAGGCATACATGCCCCAAAAGTATTAGGCTCATCTAGGGGATGAGAGTGTTTTTTTTTAAATCCATGAACAGTTAACTGCTTTTATCATTTTGATCAGACAAAACCCTGTCCTTTTATTGGCAAAAAATATCTTATCATATTGCAGAATAAACTTCTTTACAATAAGGAGTTCCACCAAGAGTTTTGAAGATAATTCAAAGGAGGAACCTATGAGGTTTGTCAGCTCACTTTCATACTAAAGGAATTTTTATCAGAATCATGTCATAGCCTCAGCATTTGGCATTGAAAGAAAATCATCTTTCCACCTCCAAAGAAGTGGGAGTTGTTTAGCTGTATCTAAATTATTAGTGAAATTAGCCAAATCGGGCCTTCATTCTAATTAGAAGCTGGATTCTGCAGTTAGATGTGGGCATGACAACTATCCATTGCCATCAACAAATTTGTCTGGTAAAATAGTCCAGAAATGACTGTATGTGAATGCCAAACATATGAATAAGACGCTTGGAAAGAAGACACTATGAAAAAAAGAGACACAGAAGGGATATAAGGGAGAAATATCACTGCAAATCATCTTATTTTCTCTATTCCCACTCTATGTCTGAAGTGTAATAGAACACTTCAAGTTTCCTATTTTTCCTTTGCCTCCAACCTCATCCTACTTCTGTACTATCCTCCACATTCTAGTCAGAGAATTCTGTCTAGACTGTAAATACAATCTTGAAGAAAGGTCAATGTCTCAAAATTGCCCACAGAACAATTTTCAAGTGTGGTAGCGTGGCATGCAAATTCCCTTACAAACCGGGCCAAACTGATCTCTGGTAGCATTTCTGGCTACTCTTCCCTTGCCCTCTCTAATCATCAACAGACATATCCTGTACTTAAATCACACAGGAGGTTTTGTTTATTTGTCAGATTTTTCATGTTCTTTCACAATTCCACGTCATCAAATTCAGGCTCACTAATGCTAGAATAGCCTTTACTTTCTTACATGCCTAGTAAAGACTACTCATCACAGAGTAATGTTGCCTGTATGAATCCTTCTCAGACATTCATGGCTGGGTTACTTGCTATTACTCCTTGTTAGAGCTCTTATCATATTTCATTGCAAATATCTATGTATACATCTAACTTCCCTTCGAGATGTTGGGCACCTTGAGTGAAAACATAGTGTCATCTCCAATTTTTATTAACTTTGGTTGGCATGTGTATGAGACTCAGTAATAACTGTGTGCACTTATTTCAGTAAAGTGGATTCTTTCAGAAAGATTCAATTTCTGCTTCTATATGAAGATAGTACTAACTGAGCTTGTGAAACAAATATTGTAAACTTAGAACACTATAATAGAAGTCAAATTTTGTTTCAGTTAAGCCTGGTAGCTCTAAGATCAACTCTCTGGGTTATTCTTGGATAAGGAAGCTCTATTTCAAATTACTCACACACATAAGCAAGAGACGATATCTTTGATCATTTTTATTTGTATTTCTTTAGCACAACATACATAATCTTAGGTACAAGAGGGAAGATTTTTTGATTGGGAATGGGAGCATGCAGATATCTTTAATTTAATTGCTAGCATATGGAATTTGAATAACCAGGTAAATATGTACAAATATGTAATTAGGGCAAAAGGACTTGAGTGCATGAAAGTCTTTGTAGCCTGAGACAAGGGAGGAAAATATGTAATTTAATCTAGAATGCAATTTAATTTCTGCATGACTATTTTAGAAAAACTCACTCTTATTTAATTACTACCTCACAAATTCCAAAACAAAGTTTTATTTATATGTACACACACACACACACACACACACACACACATATATATATATATATACACACACACAGAGATGTACTAAATCATGAAGCTAGAAAATAAATCCTTAATAATACATGCCATTCAATAGGCTCATTTGTTTGCATGCTCATATTACTGTAGTCAAAACCAAAATCAACACCTTTCCCTGAAAACCATTTTTCTCAATTATTGATTTTCTATTAAAGGCACTTATAACCAATCTAGGCCATGTCCACATTCCCAGCTACACCCTCCTGATTTTGAATAGTGATTCTTATGGGTATTTAGGGTCTGAAAGTTATATCAAGAATGTTTTGGAAGGAACACGTGAAAAGAATATTATCAAACCCACTTAAAATAATCGAGAGGTCAATTACAAGGTAGAAAGAGAAAGAACAAATGAGTTCATACTGGACATCTTGTTGTGGTAAAGACTGATCTATAGAAAAGTGGAATACTAAGGAGGTGCTGAGGAAGACTGGAAAATCTGACTCTATTGCATGATTAATAGAGAATACTTACAAAAACACCTGTAAAGGAGAAATAAATATGACTAGATTTAAAGGTTCAATGAGGAAGGTTTTGTTATCTTGTATGAAAAAGAAAAAGTAGAAACTACAAAACACAATCTTATAAAAGCTTAAGCAACTAAATTAAAAAGAGAGAAGCAATAGCTTTATGTAGCGAGTAGTTATCATCTTTGTTGTGCAGATGAGCAAACAGGTCAGGTGTAAGTGGTAAGTTACAGAGGTAAGACTCAGTCGTAGTATTGTCTGACTCCAGAGTTTATCCTCTGGAGATAAAACTATTCTACTTTCTAGTACACAGAAAACAAAATGTTTTCCTTAACCTTGTAATTTTAAATTCCTCGGTCTCACTTTCTGGCCTGGAAATAATGTGTTTAATGATAAAGGTAATACTAAAGCTCTGAAATAATATCCTTGGTTATACATTGTCTTAAAATAAGAAAATATTAAAGATTTTGACTTTACAGTTACTTAATGAGCCATTCATATAAATACAAGGAATTATATGTTCAATTCTTAAATTTCATTTTAGCAAGATATATGACACTGGAAGGATGTTCTTTCCTGTAAATAAGTCTCTCCTTGCATATGTATAACTCACTAATCTCTATTATTTTGCAAAGTTTTCCCATGTTGAAAATGATACTTTTCAACATTCTTTCCTATATTTCATGTAACAATGCAAAATCACTTTGAGCTGGGGAGATTAACTATATTTTCATTTTATATATATAGGAAACCCAAATCTCAGACAAAGTTAAATAAATTAGCAAAAATGGTCAAATAAAGATCATATCAGTTAGTGGCAGAACTGGAGTTAAAATCACGAATTTTGTCTCTTGACCGTAGGCTTCTTGTCAGGTGAAAGAGGCAAAGATAGAGATGTTGATAACAATATTGATGATTGCTTTGGGGGTCTTCTTCAAGAATTCTTTGCCTAGACCAATGTAGGAAACGGTTTTCCAAACATCTTCTTCTAGGATTCTTAGGGTTTCATGCCTTAAGTTTAAGTCTGTTATCCATCTTGAGTGGATTTTTGTGAGAGGTGAGAGGTCGGGATCATGATTCATTCTTCTGCATGTAGATATCCAGTTTTCACAGCACCATTTATTGAAGAGAGATTCTTTTCCCCACTGTATATTTTTGTCTGCTTTATCAAAGATTAGGTTACTATATGCAGATGGGTTCATCTCTGGAATCTATCAGTGCTTCTGTTCTTGTGCCAGTCCCAAGCTGATTTAATTATTATTGCTTTATAGTATAGATTGAAGTCAGGAAGACTGATGCCTCCCAGTTTGTTATTTTTACTTAAGATTGCTTTGGCTACATGAGGTTTTTTTCTCGTTCCATACAAAGCAAAGAATTATGGTTTTTAGATCAGTGAAGAATGATGGTGGTAGTTTGATGGGAATTGCATTAATTCTGTAGATGACTTTAGGTAATACTGACATTGTAACGGTATTGATTCTACCAATCTATGAACAAGGTATATTTTTCCATCTGTTTACATCTTCTACAATTTCTTGTTTTAGCATTTTGTAGTTCTTCTTGTATAAGTCTTTCATATCTTTCGTTAAATATAACCCTAGATATTTAATTTTCTTTATGGCTATAGTGAAGAGTATTGCATTATTGATATGAGCTTCGGCTTGATGGTTATTGGCATATATGAATGACTCTGATTTGTGTATATTTACTTTTTAACCTGAGACTTTACTGAATTCATTGATCAAACCTATGAGTCTCTTGGAGGAATCCATGGGATTTTCTAGGTATAATATCATATCATGTGTGAAGAGCTAGTGTTTGATCTCATCTGCACCAACTTGGATGCCCTTAATATCCCTCTCTTGCCTGATTGCTATAGGTAGGAGAAACTTTTTCAAAGAAGACAGAATAATGGCCTGAAAACATATAAAAATGCTCAACATCTCTAATCATTATAGAAATGCAAATCAAAACCACAATGAGATATGACCTATCCCCAGCGAGAATGGCCTATATCAAGAAATCCCAAAACAACAAATGCTGGTGAGGATGTGGAGAGACAGGAACACTCTTATACTGCTGTTGAAACTGCAAATTAGTGCAACCTTTGTGGTAGAGAATTTCAAGATACCTCAAATAACTAAAAATAGAAATATCATTCGACCCAGCAATAGCATTATTAGGCATCTACCCAAAAGAGCATAAGATATTCCATCATAAAGACATCTGCACCTGAATGTTTATGGCAGCACAATTCACTATTGCAAGAAGGTGGAAACAACCCAAGTACCTGTCAATTCATGAGTGTATAATTAAAATTTGGTATATGTTTATAATGGAATATTACTCAATTCTAAGAAACGACAGTGAGCTAGCACTGCTTATATTATCTGAGATTGAGCTTAAGCCTTTTATCCAAAGTGAGGTAACACAAGATCAGAAAAATGGGCTTCACATGTACACGCCATCAAATTGGTACTGACTGATTATCAGTATGGTGCTCAAAGGGTGGTGGTGTTCACCGGAGATTCAGGGGTTAGGGGGTAATACCCACATCTCAGGGATGTGGCAAACAGTGTAGAGGGGAAGGGCATACCTCTAACCCTTGGTAGGTAAAGGCAAAGTTATAAAATCTAACCAAAATGTTAAAAAAAATCATTTATCGGGTTTGGGGCAGGTGGGAAGGGGGAGGAGTGGATGGGTATATAAATACATTATAAGTGTGATGTGCATTGTCAGGGGGATAGGCACGCTTGAAGCTCTGACTTGAGGGGTGAGGGAAGGCAAGAGCAATGTATGTAACCTTACCATTTGTACCCCCATTTATGTTGAAATAAAAAAACAATGTTGATGATGATTAAAGACAATTTAAATGATCAAATATCAGATATTAATCATTTCTGAAATATATATCGTAATTATTTATGTTGGTCTTCTAAAATTTAACAAATAAAGTTTGGTGGCTATAATTATATAATTTTTGTCAATAGAGTAGTGTTTACTTATAATTATGGGTCTTTATTCATTCAATATCCATACTGTGTATTTTAAAATCAATGACTAAACTAACATGTGTTTATTTCTTCTTCGATATTATTATTTCAATGATGGTACTAATACATAACAACTCTAGCCTGATTATATAGCAGATGGGAGCATTTTGTGTTCACAATTTGAAGCACAGAAGATTTATAGTTGAGTGTACTTTTTTAGCATAGTAGCATTTGTATCTTTAAATTCTTTAGTGAGTGAATTTTGAACTGTAGACACAGGAATATTATAACTGTGTTGATGCAATCAATGGTAACACAATATGATACCACTTTGTTCTTGTATAATAAAACTAGGTTAATATTAAGGCCTAAAAGTAAACATATTCATTCTTGTTTGAATTTAGTTTTTATTGAAATACTCTAAGACATAAGTGGACACATTCGTATAAAAGTACAATCATGGCTAATTTAAAATGATAAATATTAGGGAAATAGTAACATTTTACTTTAGTATTTCTAAATTTAGAATATGTTACATTTCTTTTTTTATTTTTTCAGCATATTATGGGGGTACAAATGTTAAGGTTATGTTTAATAAGAGAGAGAAATGTTTGACCTTTAAATTCTGCATGTATGTGTATACATGTCATAACTTGTCCACATCTCTCAATCACACACAGGCTTTAATTCATTTAATCATTGATTTTATAAAATTTATTCCCCACTGACAGATATATCAGAAGCCAAAGCAACTGGTAATTTAACACAAAAATGCCTGATATGAAGAATATGTTCATACTTAAAATAGAAATTACTGACTTATTCTCATGAGATTGATGACTATTCATTCTGTGGTGATATTATGTATCATTAACCAAGTAAGGACTTCAAATTCAAAATGACAACTAACCATATGCATTTATACATTCTCTCCATAAATTAATAAGAATTAATTTTTTTAAATGAGAAAAAACCCATACCAACAAACAGAATGGGAAGGAAATCACAAAACATGATTTTAGCAAATATCTGGAGGATGATGCTGTAGACTGAATGTTTGTGCCCCCACCCACCAAATTCATATGTTGAAATCTAATCCCCAATCTAATCTCCAATGTGATGGTATTAGTAGGATGTGGGGCCTTTGAGAGGTGATTAGGTCATGAGAATGGATGCCTAATAAACACAATTTGTGCTTTTAAGACAGGGATCCCAAGAGTTCTTTTGCCAATTTCCGCCACATGAGGAAGCAAAAAGACTGCCATCTATGAACCAGGAAGTGGGTCTTCATCAGGCACCAAATCTGCTAGTACTTTAATCTTGGACTTTCCAATCACTAGAACTGTGAAAATAAATTTCTATTGTGTATAAGCCATACAGTCTATATAGTATTTTGTGACAATGTCCTGAGTAGACTAATACAGATAAAAGACTGGTGACACAAAGGAGGGATAGCCATTGAAGAGAAAACATTGTTGAGGAACTATATTCAATGAGATAATCTGTCTGCTATGCACAATTTCCAGTGAGAGTGACATGTGGAAATGCCAGGTAGGAGGAATAGAAGTTGTGACATCTGTGCCTGACAACTAGGGTAATAAAAGTATGAGGAATAAACACACACAGTGTTCATAAAGCAGTCATTGGTTTTCTCTATTGGTTTTCTTTTTTGTGTTTCATTAATTTCTCCTCTAATCTTTCTCATTTTCTTTCTTATGTTTTATTTAGGCTTAGCTTGATCTTTTCTTTCAGTATCTTAATGTAGAAGGTTAGGATATTGATTTGAAATCTTATCTTAATGTAGTGATTTGCAGCTACCGATTTCCCTCTGAACTCTATTTTAGCTATAGTCCATCAGTTTCAGTATGTTTCTTCATTTTTATTCATCTCAAGCAATTTCTCATTTCTTTTGTTATTTCTTCTTTGATCCACAGGCTATTTAGTAGTGTGCTAATTTCCACATACTTGTGAGTGTCTAAAATTTCTGTCATTGAATTCTAATCCATTCCACCTTAGTCAGAGAATATATCTTTCTATCTATCTAAATGTATTAAGGTTTGTTTTATGGAATAGTATATGGTATATCCTGGAGAAGGTTCCATGTGTACTTAAGAAGAATGTACATTCTAATGAGCATTCAATAGAATCTGTCAACTATAGTTGGTATATGGTATTGTCAAAATCTTCTATTTCCTTACTGATATTTTCCTAGTTGTTCTATCCATTAATGAAAGTGGGATATTGAAATCTTCAACTATTATTTTGAGTTTTCTATTTTTTCCTTCATTTCTGTCAGTATTTTGTTGTTCTGTTGTTAGATATGTAAATACGTAAAATTGTTATATCTTTCTGATAGATTGACTCTTTTGTCCTTATAAAATGTCCTTTTTTCCAGTAATATTTTTATTTTATTTTGTCTTATATTGGTATAGCCATTTCAACTTTGCATGATTGCATGATACATATTTTTAATCCTTTTACTTTCAATCTACTTATATATTTTAATCTAAAGTGCATCTACTATAGATAGTGTATAATTATATCTCATGTTTTTTTTATGCAGTTGGATAGTGTCTGACTTTCAATGGTATTTTTAATCCATTCATATATAGTGTAATTATTGATTGGGTTGAAATGATATCTGCAGCTATATTTTTGGTTTTCAGTAGGTCTTATATCTTTTTTTTATTTCAAGATAGTATGGCTTTTTTATTCCTCTGTTCTTCCTTTGTTTCTTTCCTTTGTATTAAGTGAATATTTTTGATGTAGCATTATAATTTTTTGATGATTCATTTTACTTTTTTATTTATTTCTTTATTGGTTATTCTAGGGCTTACAATAAATCTTTAATGATCATAATTAGCTTTTATACTGACTAAATTTAGTGAGATATAAAAATCATAATCCTTTGTATTTCTATTCCCTTTCTCCCTCTTTGTAATATTATTGTTATACACACTGCATCTACAAAGGTTGCAAGCCCAACATTAAATTGTTGTTATTATTATCTAATTTTATGTCTGTTAAAGATTCTGAGAAAAGAAAAAAACAGCAAGTATTATATATAGCATTTACTATGATAACTTTCTTTTTTTATTATTTCTATATGTCTTCGTTTTTCCGGTGGATTTGGTTTACCAAATTTACATCCTTAGGCCAAATTTACATCCTTAATCCAGTACAACATCCTTAGCTCAATACAACTGTGTTCCTACTACCTCCTTTCTATTGTATTGGCAAATATATTATGTCTCTCTCTGCTAAGGCCCAAGAGTACATCCTACAGATATTGTTTTGTGCAATAACTTTTTAGTCACTAAAGAGAAGAAAAGGGGTAGACATGTGCATTTATACTGCCTTTCATAACTACATAATTACCTTTGTTGTTGTCCTTTTATTTTACATATGAATTTGATTTACTGTCTGGGGTCACTTAATTTCCACCTGAAGAACTGTCTTTAGTATGTTATTTAAGATATGTCATAAGTCATTCTATTATAAAGACACCTGCACCCGAACGTTTATGGCAGCACAATTCACTATTGCAAGGTCATGGAAACAACCCAAGTGCCC